>BEXV01000210.1:23906-56573 GCA_003118195.1 Hemicentrotus pulcherrimus | reverse complement strand
CCCCCCCCCCCCCCCCTCCCCTCTCTCTCCCTCTCTCATTCATTCTCCCTCTTCTCTCATTCATTCTCTCTCTCCATTTTCTCTGGCCTCTCTCTCTCTCTCTCTCTCTCTCTCTCTCTCTCTCTCTCTCTGTTCTCTCTGTACCCCCCTCCCCCTCTCATTGTCTTCCAATCAATCATAAATCATACAAACATATGTAGGGTCTACTATTACCTCAACCTTTTTCTAAACAAAGAATAACAACCACATTTCATCTTACATTTATCAAAATGTGCAAACATTGTAAAATCAATGGTAACACAATCTGCTTATGGTGTTCATGTAGACATTATGAACAGGTATATTGTAAACACCAAATAGGAGACTTTGTTAAGAGTTCTTGATTATGATTAAAGGTACAATATGTCCCTCATACGAGTGACTCTGCATGACAATGTAATCAAATGAGCACTATATTGCACTGAATTTTACATATTGTTTGCCATTACTGTCAAATTGCACTTTTCAAGAATGCATAACAGGTTCCATTTTTTCATTTCTCCATTTCCATTTCATTAAACAGAGAGCCTTACAATAATACAAGGTGCAATATTATCGAGGTAATAGTACCTCCGCCACCGATAATGGGAAAGAGTCAAACCAATTCATGTCGAGGGGTTGCGTCATGTTACACGCATTCATCTCTCTTTCCTCTTGTGTTTCAGTCTCTTTTTTGTATTCTGTTATGCTACACACATCTACAAGAGGACCTTAAAGTAATGAAGTGCAGAGCGCGGAGTATACGCCATTCTAAATTTGCCAGGCCCCTTGCTTACTCAAGTAATATAGCGTTCCTCAAACAGAGTGACACGAATCTGAACTCTCTCCTATGCTTTTCATTTCATATGACATCATGGACTAAAACAGCAACTTCTTTATTCTTCTTTTATGCGCACAGCAAACTTGGAATACAGCACATCCTCCACTCTTCACACCTTTACGCTTAATATTACCGCCATCGACAATCTTAGTCATTCCAGGAGTTTTTTCTTCTTTTACTGACGATAACGAAACAAAGAGGATAAGCGTGGATAAACCATGGGAATGTAATGAGACAAGTGGCATCGCATGGCGCAAACTCTCAAAAACAAACTCTCTTGTTTGGCTAAAATGCTCTTATCAAAACATCCGGGCATGACTGCAAATAGGAATTGCTCCAACAGAAGCCTGAAACTAAATGAATTACCAAGCACTGTAAACAAAAAAGATATATGCATGGAACAAAGAATATCTCCCCTTGAAAACAAGAGAGAGAGAGAGAGGAATTTTCTGCAGGCAAGAAAAGCAGGTGTAGTCATTTCTAGTAAACAACTCATTTCCTTTTGTGAGGTGAAAAAAAGAATTCTGACACACCTCCATATCTTATTATTTTCCTTTTCTTTCATGTCAGAATGCTAAAATCTCTTTCAAAATGTGACTCAATAAAAGCAATATAAACCTGCAACATCAAAACAATTGCAAAGCAGACAACTGTTTTAGACTTTTGTCAAAAGGAGGGGCATCTGTAGTTTCCTCTATTTTAATAATTCAAAACATTCATTAATCGTATAACCATACAGTAACAAAAATGAATGGGTGAATTATTTTCATAATAAATTACTTTCTGTAATCAGTTGCTACATCTTATAATCTCACATTTGAAACAAGACCTACTGCACAGGCATTATATCACTTCATAGGAATTTAAGCCTTCACAAAACAACCATTTGGACAGTCAAATCCAAGACGTAATTGCTGATAACCATGCACACCACATCCTCATACTGTGTACTTTAGCGCATGATAGTTAATGGGGGGCAAGGGCTTAACATGCTCGTTTGCTTTGATACCCTGGTTCCAGCAAGCGAGGGGGTCGACTTGAGCCGCTCACTCGCTGACATTTTGGTGCAAGTCTCCATAGATCAATCCCGTTGAGCTGTGACACGTGAACAAATGTTGAATGGCAACCATTGCCAATGTGATGCCTTTACATTTACAGCCCCCGCCACAGTCCCACTAACTGCTTTACCTGTCGGCTACATCTGCTGCCCATTCTTTGGCTGTGCATTTTGATTGTCATTGCCAATTTGACACACATACTTAGGCAGGGAATGCACAGGATAACAATGTTATCCTGTGACAGTGACTGATTTCATCTATGAGAATGTTATCTTTCCATAGATAATTTCCTCACTAAATACAGTTGACATTAGCTTTTATGAGATTTCACATGTTTACAAAAAAAACCTATCGGTGTCATGACGAGATCTCAGATGGAATTCACTTTTTATATCATTAAACTTCATCCCTCCTTTCAGAAAAAGTCTGCACTTCATATGAAAAGCATGATGGACATAAAGATAATATCATTTGTGTGCTTATGTGCTTCATGAAGTTCAATCCACTTCAATAAAAACAGGTCTAAAGTTCAAAATTGTATCAAATAATATATGACATGTTGATAATTTCTGATGACAAAACAACCTACAGCTATCAAATTCAAATGTTCACTTGCAAATGTCATTTCAGCACCTTTCTCACACCGAATAATCATGTTTTTGCAATTTCAACAGTGCAATCTTCGTTCAAAGCATGTCAGTCAATCAAACATTTATTTCACTATTTCCACATTTATTTCACAATTTCTTTTCCGTATTGTTAATGATCAACGTGATATAGATGAATGAGCCATGCAGGGTTTATTCACCCCCAAAGAACAGTAAAGATCTTTGTTACTCCAAAACACTATTAAAATAACAGCAATAAGTTAGCAGATGATCAACATTGACATGAAATGAAAACCAATTTGGCGCTATAGCAATGAGTGAAAGATATTTTAACCCATTCAAAAATGTGACAATTGGCTTGACACTTGAACCTGGGACTTGAAAGTGGTGCATGAACAAAGCTTGGTATTCTCGGCCTTGACTCTGCGAAGTAAATCAAGGCCTCTCCCTGAACTCTACAGACACCAACTGGCCAGTGTTGATAGCTGTGTTTTCTTATTCCTGTAACATAATTGTGGTTGCGCCGTGGAGACGGGATCGGGAGAGGGTCGATTAATAAAATATCATATCAATATGAAATTTATGAAAACTAGTCTAACATATGCTGAATAGGAGAGAGAGAGAGAATCATTGTCGATGAAGGAGCAAAGTTAGTTGTAATAATGACAGTGACAGACATTTATAGAATTAACGAGGATGACAAAATTATTGTACTTTCCTCTCTCACTCTATCTCTCGTTCTCTTTCTCTCTCTTGTTACATTTCTTGTCCTTCATCACTCTATCTCTCTATATATTTTCACTTTCACTTTCCAGCTCTTTCTCTTTATCCCTACCTATCTCATATTCCATTCTTTAAATAATATACATACATAGCATCTCTCTTAATCTTTTTTAGCTATGGAGCAGTATGGCTTTATTCTCTATCTTAAATTGTTATTTCACTCTTTCCCCTTTATTTCTCTCTCCCTCTCTCTCTCTCTGTCTCTCTCTGTCTTTTCTCTCTTTCTTTCTCTCTCTCTCTCTGCTGTCTCTCTTTCTCTCAAGCCTCCTCTCTTCCTCTCTCTGCCCTCTGCCACCATTTTATTTTTTTCATTCTAGTTAATGGATAGAGTATGTTGTCCCAAGAGTTTGATTCATACTCATATGTACTCTCCTTTATAAAAAAAATAAATGTAATTTCCACCTAAATCGGAACCCAAATAGATGCAAGGTACTTAAGGGGCTAGGTTTCTGTTCTGGAGTGAGAGAATAATATTTCTTTTTACTGCAGAGCAATATCCATCTGTTCAACTGATAAAAATAGAAAGATCCTCAGGCAAACATAGACAATTGAATTAACAAAATAGATTGAATCCATCTGAACAGTTAGATGTAATACGGAAAATGGCGGACATTGCCATGAAAGTGAATGGAAAGAGAAGAGAGAGATTTGCAAAATGTCTTGAGTGCATGCATACTGTCCGCACAGCTTCGCTAGGCAGAGCCTGGTGGTATAGAAGGTTTTCCAGTAAACTGGTTTTCTTTGGTCCCACAAACTCTGAATACTGCATTGTACACAATTTGTGTAATCAATACAATCGGGGCATATTCTCTACCCCTGAGCGGAGCGCCACAATGGTAATATGACCATGCCCTACTTGCCAGCAACCCCGCTACAGTGTGAGCCCGATTTTCTGGGGCAAAATGGTCCATTTCGCGCGTTTCCATCTGTTTGACATCTCTATTGTGCTACTGCGTCTCTTCAGATTTCTATAAATATATATCTCAGAGTTTTCCTGGAGAGAGCCGAGGTCCACAGTTACCCGAACCGGGCTTTATTGTGCTGTCCCGCTGGAGGCTCGCAGCAAAATTTCTGATCTGGTAGTCGCGTTCAGGATTTCCTGTAGAGCCATTACAAAACTAACAATGAATTTGAATATGAAAAGTGCAACCATGGTCATAACACCATCACATTTGGTAGTCTATGCTTGCAGTCTTTATGAAAATTTGTTGAAACCATCACAAAGTCTCTCAGCATGTGAAACCTTACTTTGACACCTAGTTTACGAACAGGTATCACAAAGAAATTTTATTTTTAAAAAAGACAAGCTTTCAAATTGGGGCTCTTTGTATTGTTTAGCTTCAGACAATATTCAATTAATTCACACTTCACACTTCATAAAGTAATTTTTTATAATTTCAAGAAGAAAGACAAACTCTCTTAGAATTGTATACACAATACTACAAAACTTGAGTAACAAGCTTTTTGGAACACATTGAGCAGCCTATATTCTGCAGTAGGAATACCGAAGCTTTGTTTCATTGCTGATCGTAAAGTCTACATTATAAATCATTGTTAAAATTATGCCTAGTTAGTTCTAATCTACTGAAGATATGTAAATATGAGAAATATAAAATATGCCATTATTACCGGTAGTTAATTTATGCAGCTAGTGTATTCATCCTCCATGGAAAGTTGTTGAAATATTGATTTCCCTTCTCCTGTATACACATGCCTAAAACCCTGTAACTTGCAACCTCTCTGATTAATTAACTTAGAAAAAGTTTACAGGTGTTATATTTTAAGGCATGCCGTCTACTAAAATTAGATGAACAAAAAAGATAATCAATAATAACTTTTTTGTTAGTGTCATTACTGATACATGTTTCCATAGCATTTGTACGAGCTTGTGCATCCACTGTTCACAAATCCATTTTTCTGGCAATTTACACTTTTTGTGTGTGCCATCTTCAACAATCTAATACCAGTGCTTTCAATTTTTTAGTCGGGAAGCTAATACATGGGAAACTATATCCATGTGTCTATTTTCAGGATCTGCAGTCATGTAGAACCTCAAAAATGCTAAGAGACTATCATAGACATGTATAATACTCATAATATAGACTCTGAGATATTATCAGCAAGTTGCCTATACTACTTTTCTTTTTTCACAGACATTAAAGTAATTGGAGTATTACCAGCAAACCATTAGGCTGTCAGTGGGGGGACAAAACAAAGAAATGTAGGAATAGTTCTTTTTTTAATCCCTTCCTTAAATGAAGTCCACAGCTCCTCCTGCCATTTGACATGATTAATCAAATGGAAGAACCTGAACTTTCCCAACCTGCACAACAATCGAGTAAATCACACAAATGAAATTCATCCATTTAAGATCCAAACCGCGAGGGGCAGTCATCAGTGCTTAATTATTGTGAAAATGGGGAGTAATTGGGGCTGGCTGTAGAGCTTCATTGTGGAAGCCCCAATTTAAATGTAGGCAGAGTGGGAAACCCCTGCCATGGCTACAAGCCGCAAGAAATGAAGACATCACAATGATCTCAGGTTACCTACCAACCATGTGAGATATGGAAACACACAACACACAACTGACAGGATTATTTTGTGGGAAAGTTACATTTTAAACAAAGCCACCAGAAAGACAAACATTAGAGTAGCCACATGTTGAGGTAATTTGGGACGGGGAAGGGGTGGGAAGAGGTGATGAAAACATTTACATGATAATTATATTGAACTATTAAACAATAAACTTTTTCAAACAGAACAGATAAAACATCCAAGAAGTGACAATTAACTTATGCGCTAGCGCCCTTTGGTAAGGTATTGATACTCTTTAAGAAGTCCCTCGGAGAGGATTTAAAGCCATCAGTCACCTGTTTGCTTACTTAAAACATACCAACCCTTTCTACAGAATTAAGGCAAAAACAAACCATCAAACTCATGACATGCAGTTAAAATGAAGTCTTGAGATATATACATTGGACAGGCTTGAAATGATGGACTCTGGGCTTCCACACAACAAAGAGAATAGCATCGTTATGCAGGGAGTGGTAATATAGATGAATTCTAAACATCCACTTCACAGTAATCACTTTTTGTTGCAATTTTACAAAAACAACTCACATCAGTATTAATTTGAAGGATTTAAATCCCTACATAAATGATTTAGATGCAGCAAATAGCAATAACCACTTCATCCAGAGTTCTGGTCAGGCTGCAAAAATACTGACCACGTGCTGGACTTATGCACTGACCAATGTGAAACCGTATCCACTGGTCAAGCCCGCAACCACTCTATTCTTGTGCTAATGCTACCACAATCATATGGGTTGGGTCGAGCTTACGCGCTTATTGTGCAATGTCGCCAGCGGGATGACCGCAACATACGCACTGACCTATCCGCAAGTGCCCGTTCCTCTCTATTTGATTGTCAAAGAGAGTGCCCACAGAGTGAAGCCGGACAAATGCTGATGGCTTTAATCTCTGTCCTTTGTGTGGGAACTCTTTAAGATTGGCCAACACCAATTATCCTTGTAAACAGTATCAAAAATGGTTACTTTTTGCATTATGTCCACTATTATCACACTTTTATCAGCCTTTCATTTTATCCGCGATATCCCTCATTTTTCATTTTTGACAATTGATCTCATGTTGTCATTTCGTCAATATTTTTTTTCCTGATGGACTTTTCACAGAAGAAGGACTATATCAATGCGAAATGAAGTATATTGTTGTTAAACAGGTGATTTAGTGATGAAGATTTGATAAAAGACTTTATATCAATTGATGGAGCCTTATCAAGGACATGGGAAAATAATATAGAGTTATCTTTTATTCACGAGGTCAAATTATTCATTGAACTCATTGCTCTTCTGAATACGTATTTTAGAGAAAAGCAATGAAATCTTTTTCTAACGCAATAGAAATACGGAGCAATAAAGTATTCCCCCTCCCCCCTATACGTATGGCATATAGATATTTTCAAAGATTTCTCAGCATATTTGTTCAAATATTTTCTCTGTCACAGATATGTAAACCTTTTATTCCTTTCTTGTATTTCAATGCAATGGTCATTCCAATGGCACATCATCTTATAAACAATTAAGCCTCTCTAATACATATCCTACTACAAGAACTATAACAATAAGTAAAGGGCAGATTCAAGTTATGTCCCATAGAGTATACATTATCTTTTAATTGGACTATGGAACTTCAACCTTAAAAAACTGACATAAAAATGCCAGTTTATTTGATGTCATGTCTCCTTCAAGTTCTAGTACAGCTACATGTATCAGCTTGAAATACTGTCTTGAGGTAAACAAATGTATTAGATGTGGTGGGTATAATACATACAGGTATGGGAAAGATAGCTTGGAATTGCCCTAAAATACATGTACATGTACTTTTATATGTCACCAACTCATACTGAGCAGTACACATGAACTTGGCAGTCTCAATGTCAATATGGACTCATTTTGACCTAGAAAAGTCTAAAGAATGATCATTCACCCAGCCTATTAAGGTCCAAAGGTCTTTTTCTTCCACTTTTTTATTTCCTAACGAATTCCTTCATCCAATGAACTGAAATTTGTCAGACCTGCATTTATCTAACCAAACACACCAATGTGTTCACTGTTTTCACTCAAAGCTGGGACTGACATGCTTGTTTAATAATTTGTTCTGTATCAATTTGCTACTTTAATTCTTGAAAAAAGATCACTCATAGCAATAAACATTATCAGTATTATGCAGGAAATTTGTTGTTTTTAAAGTGAGATAGAAATTAATCATTAAATTAATAAAGGATAGGGATCTGATTTTGCACTAAAAGTGGCAGAATCACACAGAGAGGTAGAGGGAGAGTAAGACAGGCACAAAAACAAAATGAGATCAATTGTCAAAAGAAACCTTTTCTTCTCATACCAGCGCCTTTATTTTCATAAATAACATTGTGCAAAATACATAAAAAGCAAGATAACTCAATTTTAAGATTATCAGTCACCATGCGGTCAAGCAAGCATATGTTGATAACATCTGTTTACTTTCATAAACTGTGCTTTGTTTTGAGATGATATGCACGCTCTGATTAATATATGCTCTGGACCATGAAGATATCATTTGTGCTTTTGTTATCAATGCCTACGTACGTAACAGCACCGGGCTAAATATGAAACGATCATTAATTGAGCACATTGTATGATCTCCGGTGCAGGAATTGACAATGTGGCCATGAGACGATCTATCCTGTATATATTGGAATGTTGACAGACATGAATATGAAGCGTTTTTGGCTTTTATCCAGAACCGGCTCGGCTGTAAACACGACAACAAAAGGTCATGAAAGAACTGGGTTTCGAGAGACAATATCCCCATGAAAAATAGTTCAGAGCTTCATTAATGGTGGCACACCACTCCACTCCATGCCACATTTGTACGAGCAGCAGATTGGTAACAGATCCCTTCTCTGCTGCAAAATCAGGGTCGGACCAAGCAAACTAAGCGACATATTTTGGTAATATTTATCAATCTGAAGTGCTTTGTGACCCAATAAATGTCAGTGGAATGGCGGAGTGAAGCAGCGGGTCTGGAGTGGTTGATTGTTCCTCCTCAAGTGACAGATCCATCAAAGAGAATAGAGGGGGTGGCAAGGCTAAGAGAACAGTCTGTTATGGGTGTCTCTCGTTTACAACGCCCACTGTAGTTATGCCTCGTTACCACTTCGCATGTCCCTGTGTGCAGGATTAATTGGGGCCAGAAATGTGATTTAAAGGGGGATACAAAATTAGTCAAAGTCACATATTTGGTGAATATTATTGGTCTATATTTTCTCTGTGCTTCTGGATAGACTTGACCAAGAAAATAATCAAAGTTCTTTGCATATCATTGAAACCTATAAAACTTCAAGAGAACCTAAAGTTGGGAGTTTGCAGTTGCACATTATGCAACGCTTGCACACACAAAAATTATTTCGATTCTAATATATGGATAGAAGAAAACAAGAAATTTTAATTAAATCTATCTTTAACCTGTAATAAACAATACATTGAGCATCCTAGCTTTATTGTACTATTGATAAAGTGTATAGTATAGGTCAATTTAGGAAGCCCTGACAAATTGCAGCATTTCTCAGAAATTACCTGTGAATTGGAAACCTGGCTGGGGCAAGGGCCTTCAGGTATACCTATACATAGCTAAGTAGGGGACTGGTGTAATGAAGATAATTTGCACTTTGGAATACCTTTTGATTGAGTGGCTATCATCGAAAGACTCGAGTGCCACTCCTACTTTTATTTATTCCCATTTTCTTTAATAAGTCCAATGACCTTGATTACTTATATCAATTCTGCAACCTTTGCTACCCACATCATATAGCATCAAATCATCTCCATTTTACTCTAATGATACTCTCAAAGGGAACATAATTATTTCTTAATCACTTAAGTGCTTTGTACTTTAGCCTCATAAGTCCTTATGAAACTCATGAAAAGGGGTCCCAAGGGAGAGGGGTAAGGTGGGAGCTTTCAAGGTCAGATGATGATATATGGAAACTAATAGAATCTCCAAATGTTTAGTTGACTTCATTGACTAGCCCTACCCTTCAATTTCATGTCGAATCCCTTCATACTTGTCTGACTATATGCTTATCAAAAAAATATATATACTACAATGTACACTAACCAAAGACTTTTGATCAAGGCACAACAATCAATATGCAAATTATACACAAAAGGTTTGACAGAAATAAACTTCAAAGTTTAGATGAAAGCTTTATAGTGAAATAGTAGTAACAACAGAAGACTGATAAACCAAATGTATGAATTCTATATACATTGTCTTCCCTTTCATTTCCTTTGAATATATACATTTTCCTTTCAAATACAATATCTTCCTAAAAGGGGAGGCAAGGGAAATAGAATCGGTGTACTGTAGTTATGAATATTTGACATTAATACATACTAGTAGGTATAGTGAACTAAGCTTTATATAGGGAACTATTAGTATGATGAGTGGGTGTACACTTGATGTTGAACAATAAATGAAAGAGAGATAGAAAGAGGAAAATTCTTGTTATTAAGTCATGCATCACATTGTGGTGTGATCTTAAGAGTTCCAATCCCAAATGACCATGGTCTTTGATATTCATCAAAAAGAAATTTGATATTCATCAAAAAGAAATATAATTTTTGTTTTTTATTTTCCTCTTTTTTTTTTGGGGGGGGGGAGGGGGATCTGCCCACATTTACTCTGTAAGTACATTACAAAGCTGTATCTAGAGGCTCCAAATCAACCTATTAACAGGGATTCTGAACGGAAAAAAGTATAATGGTCTGAATGATGCATGCACCCATTTAAACGCCTAAATGGAGGGGTCCAGGATTAAAAGTTTGTGGCCCATGTACACCGAACCTATATAAAGTTTAGGCCCCACTATATCTGTTACTCGGGCCCTGCACAATGTGGTGATTCCGAGTAGCAACTGCAGCACATTTGCAATATTTTTCTTCTTTCAATCCATAGGTTCAATGTCTCAGGTTCTTGCTGTACATCGATAATTCAGAATTAATCTTGGTATCTCCAAAACCTTGAAAGCCAGAACTCCCCTCAGTGTACATTTATACAATTTCCACTGCATAGATCTAACTCCAAATAGAAAAGGGGAGAATCGAATATCCTTTACAAAAATCTTGAGTGCTTAAAAAATCAATGTGAAATGAAACTCAAGCTCCAGTGTGTGATGTGTGTAGGGGAAAACCTGAACTAATGCTCTCTCCAACTCTCTGTCTCTCTGTGTCTTTTCTCTCATTCAATCTCTGTGCCTCGCTCCATCTCTCTCTCTGTCTCTCTCCATCTTTCTCTCTCTCTTCTCTCTCCACCCTCCCTTTCTCTCTCTCTCTCTCTCTCTCTGTCTCTTTCTCTCCTTCCCCTCTTTCTCTTTTTCTCTCTCTTTTTGGCAGATTTATCCAACCATCCAGCAAAGTCTGACATCGTCAGGAGAGAGCGGGAGGACCAGACACAAAAGAAAAAAATCCAGGAGGTAAAGCTACACCCTCCTGGTTCTAAAACGCCACGAGAGAGGTGAAACTCACGAGGAGTTTTGCTTCCACTGGTGAAACGAGATGCACAAGAAAATGAGAGTGTTTTGGGTGATGCAATTGATTTTGTTTCAATTTACCTTTTTCTGCACCTTTCCATGCTCTCTGTTGGTATTCCTGGACACCGTAGTAGTTGGCTTGATACTGATTTCCACCTACGGGGGCACAAGAAAAAGGAGGGATTGCCAATTTAAAGATTTGCGTTACAAAATTACAACATGCAAAGGAGATTTAATGCAAGGAATTGGATCGAGTAAAGGAAATGACAAATTTACATCTTTGAAAAACAAGGCTGGTCACTCAACCTTTCACACTGTTTCGAGTTCAGAAATGTAATTTATTTTTAGAGGTTAGAATAAACGGTCATAAAGCAATTTTGGGGAGCAGATATAATCAAACATAATCTCAAAGTACAACTTATGTCAACATTAACACTACAGCATAATGGAATTATCAACTACATGTATCTATTTTTTAACCTGATTTTGATTATAAAGATTACCTAAATGTATAACAGGTTATTGATTTTATTTGTGTCATCTTATAATAAAACTGGAATTGTAATATCTAGATTTCTTCATAATTCTTAAAAGACCTCAGGAAACATTTCTTCAAACTATCCAGAAGATGAATTAATTGATTAGTTTCAAACAATAATCAATTTTGATATAGTCAATCTTGAAAAACTCTTACAAGGAATTAATCGTTAAAAGTGATAAAATCCTTAAACTGAAATGTAATTTGTTTGGATGTCTCCTATAATAAACCACACTCATGTGAAAATAAAATACAAAATGAACATCAGCAATGAAAATATAGCAATGTAAAACAACAATAACAAATGAATATTTATTTATGATTTCATTGATACCTGCATTACAAAAATGGAAGCTACACAATCTAAAGATCACAAAGTGCAAGGTAAACTGTGCCATTAACGTTTGTACGACCTTGGAATCTTGAAGTAACAAACCATACACATATTGTAGCCTATATACATAGAATAATTTTTTAAAGTACATTTATTGAACTATATTCCCTTCCTGCATGCCCATCATGTTCTCTGTTCAACTGAGTCCTATTGATGGATCAAGTACAGTCATTGCCAGATTTCCTTTGATAAACATAATGTATTTCAACAAGAAAATGATAAATTGATTTATAAAACGATTAAGATTGAATTTCCAAGTAAACATACCAGGAACATACAGTGGACAGTATACAAGCAGAGCAAATGATTAATAATAAACAATGTTTGCCTGCAAATGAACTAATCGCCAAACACTAGAAAGTGTGACTACACTACAGTTGAGCGTGGCAAATGAAACCAACTAAAGCAGAGAAGTAACAATACTAGAATAATAACAATTTGTACTCAAGCGCTCAATTTTTGTTTTCTCCTCTTCCAGGTCAGAACCAAAATGAATCATGAAGAAATAGAGCTCAAGAATAAGTCTATTATACTATGTTTGTGGAAACAGGTCTATGAATTACAAAAGAAGAATTTGTCTGTTGTAAATGAGAAAAGTCTTCAATATTCTACTTATTTCTTTAAGACATGTCTTTCTGGCTGTCAGGTGACAGAATTTCTAGCTCATATTATCAAATCGAGAGAAAAAAGAACTTTAATAAAATTCAAGTTCTCATCCATTTAGTCACTTCAATATTAATGCCATGTAGTAATACATTGGCACAAGCAATGTGAAAATTAAAAGGCGTTTTTTTTTTTTCTGGTCAGAATGCAACGTTCCTTGCATCTTAAAAAGCACATTTAAAACTTATGACCTTGTGGCAACGAAGATGACATTGAAAGGCAATATTGAGAAAAGGAGAAAGTTGTAAGCCGAATATTGAGGAAATTCTCAGGAAATTGATTTCAAGTTTTTCAACTTGAAAACAGGAGGCCAAGGTTGTCACTTGGTTTGCTTAATGTTCTTAGAGTGAGTTAGTGAAGTGCATGCTCTTATGGTTTGTAAATCACTCTTGCAATAAAAAAGAATTTAGTCACAAAAGTAATATCATATAGACTTTGTTAAGTTTAAATGTTTTCCTTGATAAGTAAAGATTGAAATACAAAGTAAAACACAACACCAAGAAAGACATACCAAAGAATTCTTTGAATTCTAATACATGTGTAAACTGAGAACCATTTCTGGAAAAGCAATTGAATCCAAAGTACATGTAAATGTCACAAATATGATTTAAGCCTTCCATATTTCAAAAATTCATAACTTTTCAGGGAATTTATCTTTCCACTCACAAGCAAGTATCTCTTTAACAGGGAAGTTTGCGAAACCCATGCACTTCATGGAAATGATCAAAACCATTTACAAATCCTAATCCACTCAACCTGGCTTAAGAGATGAATAGAGAAATGAAGAAGCAATCTAAATATTTATGACATCAGAACATCAAAGGGCTGGATCACTGTTGCTTGATACATGGGGAAAATAAGCATATTTTACACATATTAATCAACAAATCTAATAATTCTTTTAACTGATGGTTGATACGGTGATGAAGAAGGCATCAGTCACGATTAAGTGAGACTGCATCAAAATCTGGGTCCTCTATGCGAGGCAACCTCAAACGGCCATTTTGGGCGCTCCAGGCAGGGATCTATTGGCCCTCATGGTTTGATGATTTTAACCGCAATCGATATGCAGAGGTGAGGCAAAATATTCAGATCAATCGTTTATTTATTTAAATGCACGCCATCAGTCCTTTTAAGAGCACATGTTCCCACACACCTAGCGTTTTGGTACCTTACAAATGTACAAGTGCTACATGATGTTCACAGTGAAATGTACCTGGTGCGGGGGCTGCGCATTGCATGTGTGGCTGGTGGTCCTGGGTCGGGATTGACATGCTGGACAGTGGGAACGGAGCTGTGAGCGTCAAACTTACAGTGCATGGCCCCCAGCAGCCATCAGAATCGATCAGAGTTGAAAAATGGAATGTCATCTAGCCTTGACATTCACATTCTGCACTTTACAATCATTGCTCCAAAAATGATCTCTTTCTCTCTCTCTCTCTCTCTCTCTCTCTCTCTCTCCTTCACTCTCATTTTATCATCTGACCAATTCGTTTCCATCTTTATCTACCCATCCTTCTATAAATCTAAACCTATTCTTCCCTCTCTCAAGCATTTTTACACCCACTCCTGTATAAATCAAGATTATTTATCTTTAAAATCATGTTTATTATCAATACCGGTATATGAAGTATTCATCTATTCAACCAAATGTTTAAAGAATCTTAATTTAGCTTTGTGCTGTAACCTGGCTGTAATTTTTTATTGCATAAACCATATCAAATATCAATTCATAGATATTTATATATATATATTGTATCTCTGTAGTTGGTTTGCACATTACCTGTCAATATCTCTATCCGTTTTATCTAATAATAATAATAATAATAATAATAATAATAATAATAATAATAATAGCCTAATAGTCCACTCCAAATTTTATTAAACTGAAACGGAAATTCTTTAATCTGCCCAACTGTTTTCACGTTTTCAAATTTCCCCTTTCGCCACCCTTCTTCAAAGACATTTATATACACTTGACATGTCATAAATGAATTTAACTATTGAACTATACCCAGTTTTCTCATTTCTTGCTAGATTAGGGCATCACTTATCTCTTTAATCAGTCAAAAGAATCCAGCTCATGCAGAGCTGTCCCTCTATATGGTTTTCAAAAATCAATCAAGTCAGCTTTCCATTTCTCCAGCCCAATCCACTCACAATCTATTTATCACTAATCCATTTGCACATATATGAACCAAGCAGCACCACATCCATCAAATCAATAGAAAATCATTTGTTTATTTAGTACTAACAGCCTATGCAACTATCTCAATCATGAGTTTAATCCCCTTTTCCATTCCTAGATTTATGATGTTCATATTCTCTATAATGTTTTTTCTTCTCTCAACTGCATGTTCTACTTTGCTTAATCCTTCATTTACATTCTATAATTGCAACAACAGAATCTCAATAATTCTTAGAGAAGAATTCTACCCTGCTATTTCAATGTCTATATGTCCCAATCAAAATCTCAATTAGACAACATTCAAGGTAAAGCAAAGTATTAGCATAACAACAATCATTCAATAAACATATTTTTCAGAATCAATGTTTTCATAATTTCTGACTTACTGATGTATGCAATTTTTGTATTTTGTGAAGGGTCATATAAATTGGATTTTGGTACCTACACCTGTTTTCTAAAGGTCTGTTATAGAGAAGGGAATTAACTCGGAGTTTATGCCATTATGGCTCCATATAGAATATATGCTAATTTGGGGATGTATTGTTACACTATTTAAACAGTATATATGGAAATCACTCGTTATGTCACAATATTTCTATGGCTTTTTGATCAAAATATTCAATTTGTAGAAAATTGATCGACAAGAAAAATACTTAGAGAGCTTAGAAACATACATGTACCTAATGTAGTATAAAAGTGTAATATGGTCCATTTGAAGCATTTGGGTTCAAAACTGACAATAAAAAGCACTTCCATGAAGTAGGACTACTATTTAAGTTTTAGCAAGACTTCTTACACATTGAAGTCCTGTCATACATTTAATTTCTTTGTCAATGAAATGAATCTTGATTGATTGATTGATTGATACATTTTATTTCAAATTCAGTAATTTTTTTTGAATTTTAAAAAACAGGTAATTAACATTTACAATGTACATAAAAAAACAAAGTAATAACAATTAAATACAAATAGTTGGAAAATGAAATAGGGTGTATCTTAAAACATCACAGTGTAGAAATGATACTTCACTTCAAGACAATCAAATATGAGAGCCTGTGTGAGATGCTAATACATATCATGATTTGATTTTTCATTTCTTTAAACTCTTTGAAATGGTTTCTAGAGGTAAATCCCATCTATCAGCTTTCCTGAGCTTTAACCAGGCTCTTCCGTTTCATCCCCTTCACAAGAGGCAAACATTTTATACTCCCACCTTTTCCACCCAAAATCACAATTGAAATAGATTCCAACCCATCTTTATTGTTTAGATGAGGAAAGAGGCAAAAAAATCAAGAATAACACTAACAATGAGAAAAGAAGACAGAGAGACAGAGGGACAGAGGACACAGAGACAGACAGAGAGACAGACAGAGGAGACAGACAGAGGAGACAGACAGAGGAGACAGAGAGAGACATAGAGAGAGAGGGACAGAGGAGACAGGGAGAGACAGATGAGAGAGAGAGACAGGGAGAGACAGATGAGAGAGAGAGACAGATGAGACAGAGCGAGTTGAGATTGAATTCATTACTCTATAGGTGTGTCTGCACTATCTCGAGATTGCCAAATATCCAGCTATTTTGAACTATCCCGATCGAAAGCTATCCAGCTATTTGCGTCTNAGAGAGACAGAGAGACAGAGGAGACAGAGAGAGACAGAGAGACAGAGGACACAGAGAGAGACAGAGAGACAGAGAGAGAGAGAGACAGATGAGACAGAGCGAGTTGAGATTGAATTCATTACTCTATGGCACCCCGTAATTCCACATAAATTGCAATCTGATGACAATTTCAGCACATCTCAAAAATAAACATGCAAGTCCATCATGGCCATGTGAATGAAAAGGATCCCTCTTCCTGTTTTAAAGGCCAGCCGTCCTTCTTCCTGCTTCCAGATGCATTCCAGCAGCTATTGGCAGACTATCATGCTTTCTCACTTCTGAAGGAATACTATACTCTTTGAAGTGGCAAAATTTCACAATAATTGTGTAATGTTATTGGCTCATTTCAATACACTTTAGAATGTAGGAATATATTTATAGTGCAACCTATTACAGCTATCAAAAGTCAACATAAATGCTCCATGAATAAAAAAAAAAGAGAGAGAGACTTTATTTCCTGAGGTACCATACCCCTGTTCATAATACCAAAATTCATTGTATAGTATACCATACAAGAATGACCTCTTTCCCGGTCTGAGCGTCATATAACAAAACGTTGTATAATAAAACACATGTTTGAGCGTCGTTTCCAATGAAAACTCAATAAAGAATCAGGGTGGGTCCCTTTCTCGCCTGAACATCGTCTCGTACAAAAATTGTATAATTGAGCAGACCCTTTTGTAATATTCCAAACATCTTGTTACATTTAAAATATATTGGGAATATTTTTTTAACTAAATAAACATCCCGTTCATGATTTTATGACCTCAGAGGGTACAGCAAACGGTGTAACCATCTCACCGCCTGCTATGTAGGCGCCAAGCGGTTAGATCTATCAAACTAGCCTACATTTTTCTAACATAATGATTTCTTTATGAATTTGATCTCTGTTTTATCTATATGGAGAAATGTAAATATAATAAGACGAGAGAAAAACTTACTTCTACAAAATATATGTTTATTATTGCTTGAGTATTGTCGATGTGTTTGAATCAAGTATGATTTCTCTAGTAACTCTTACATTACACAAGAAGATGCCCCATGGCGCCGACATCCATGTATGTTCCATATGTTACCAAATATATCGAAATGGCATCATGGAATCGTGACCATGAATTGACTTAAATATTCTTTACTTTTGTCAGACCAAAGCCGAGAAGACTTTCAACCCGATCGTTGGATATGTTAACTATATATGTTATGGGATCTACTTGCCCGAAAGCCAAAAATACAATGATGATGTCCTGAAAAACACGGGTTCTCCCATATCAAAGAGTGAAATGGAAGGTGCGTGTACTTCCCAACTGCAATCGAACTATAGATTCATTATTACTGAGTAAATATATCAGTGACAAGCTAATATTTGTTTAATATCCATTATAATAAAGAGACCTGCCATACATGTAGGCAATAGCATGTCAGTCCAAGGGTTCATTGTAAATGGCAACATTTTGGCCAAAGGACTTACAAGGAGTGGTAATATTTTTAATGATTAAAAAAAAAAACATAATGATTTTAAAAAGGTAAACAAGTATAGTGTATAATGTCAACAAACCTTATTAATGAAGCTCATGTGGGGAGTTGATGTATAGTCCAACACTGTGAAAAATATTGGGTAAAAATCTTGGCAAACATATTACTAAGGCAAATATGTACCCTAACAAGGTCTGGGCAATTATATATGCCAATTCACTTTTTTCCTAAATATATGGATACATAGTGAACACTTTTCTAGTAAGGCTAGCCAAGGGAAAGAGGAAAAGTGGCCTCTGTAGACAGGTGGTCTTTCTAGATAGGTTCTACGATACATATTCTCTCTCGATGGAGAGAAAATGCATGCACATGCTAGACAGGTGGTCTGCTATAGAGAGGTATCTACTATTAAAGAGAAGGTTGAGTTCTGGGAAGAGGTGAACAATAATTTGTGAACTTTATCATTCTTATTATGCAAGTGTGGAAGAACATCAGATAAGACACGTTCCCTGAAAGGCATGGCTCTTCAAATGCCTTCATATTCTAAATATGTCATGTTCATTGTAAAACTCGGGGGGGNTTACGCCACGTGTTCATGTAGTCCCATATACATCTTTCTGTGTACAGGGTTTGTAACTTTACCAAATTTCTAATATCATTTTTGATGATTCCAGGACCTTGCCATACACACAAATTCTTATATGCTTGATGATCAACCTTTTCTTGTCGATTCCACACCGCTTCTTTCAAAATGCAATCGCATGACCAGAACTCAACTTCATCTTTAAAGGCAGGTTTGTCTGTAATTAAATAAACTTGGACAAAGTTGGTCGGACACATACGTTCCTTCAATACTTCAAGTTGGATAATTTTTACAGTGTGTTTTAAGACTAGAGTGTGTAATGTTCAAGTAGTAGTATACTGTACTGTACTGTACATGCCGACTCTGGTCAAAAAAGTTAATTTTGTTCATTTGTTGAGTTTGTTTCTTTTTCAAACCCTAAAAAGAACATCCTTTCTCAAAAGCCTCATGACATACCATGAGCCTGACACCTGAGTGACACTGCATTACCACTGCCTCAGAAAACAGGAAGCATTCTTCTATCTCTCAGCAATACAACATTGACGATGACATGCAGCTTCAAATGATTGGATTTCAATAATGTAAAATAATATTGAACCTGGATATCAAAGGCACGTTCCAAAGAGCAGGAGAGCAAACATTAAAGACAGACGTGAAAAGATCATATTTCTATAAACTCTTTGAGCCAAGTCAATGATTCGAGAAACGAGAAGACAAGAGAACTGGGTCAAATGCTGGAATCGCCTTCCCTCGGCTGTTTGAGAACTATTGAAAATGTATGCGAGAGACACGATTAAAATTAATAATGCAAGCATGGAGGAACGAGCATTTTATGAAGATGTCATAAAACGGGATTCAGAAAGTCACTAACTGTGACACGCTATGTGGCTTTAATCCTCTGGAGATGAGCTTGCATTACATTACAAGATTTTCTATAAATGATCTGTATCACTCTTCAGCATTCAGCATGCAAACTGACCTGCATAATGGTCAATATTAAACTTATTTTTAATCTTGATAACCATCACGCTTTTTCTAGCATTCTAGCAAAGTCCCCTAACAAGGGGAATGGCAAGCAACAGCAGTTCAGACTCTGTGAAGTACACATGTATATTGCACTATGCCTGGAAAGAAAGACTCTACTTCTGATTAATGTGTTGCTTTGTTAAGCAAACCTCGTGAAATTGTTCATCTATTTATGAAGTATGCATAACTTTTGAACATGCTGGTACAATAGTCAATCCAATATGTTTTGTAAAGTCAAGTACTTCAATTTGGGAACACTTTAATCACATAAATCCACATACAAGTATTACAATATTGTACATTGTTATAATGTCTACAAATTCATATTTAATCTGAAGATACATGTACATGTACATGTACATGTATGGATGACATTACTATACAACGAAGGAAGAACAAAATCAAATTCTCAAATGAGAACAACATTACTGTACTAATATGCAGCATCAAGTAGCTATTCAATATTCCAAAGTTATACTCATTAAAGACATACATTAGGTTTCACATTTAATGTGCCTACTGTACCATCGTGATCACAAAAGTAGCAATTTTCATTAAGTACCTTTTCATCATTTGTAGGGAGCTGTCTAAATACTACAAGGACGGGCATTTCCCTGAAATCTGCGTCTTGGTAGCTTTCAGTGTGGATTCTGTGGCTAGCATTGAAGTGGGGCCCCCGACTAATATTGGATACCAGCAGGCATTCATGGAGGCAAAAGAAAAAGCCCATGACTCTTCTTGAACATGTTTATCAAGCTGTAATGAAGTGTGGTGTACTGCACCCCACAGAGTAATAAATGTACTGTGATCAATACAGGAGAGAGAGAAGCCATGCAATTATGCAGGGTCTACCTTGAAATAAAGATTGTGTCCAATCAATAAACCAATTTCATTTCTTGTCAATATCACCCACCAGGAGGGAGAGTAAGCAGGAGAGAGAGAGAGAGAGAGAGGGAGAGAGAGAGAGAGGGAGAGAGAGAAAGAGAGAGAGAGAAAGAGAGAGAAAATATGAGTGGCAGAGTGAAAATCAAATAAGTCTTGAAGGATAGTACTGTCAGAGAGTGAGAGAAGAATAAGAGATGGAGAGATGATAATAGTAACATTTGAGAAATAAGAGGAATACTCTAGAGAGTGAGAGAGAAAGAGAGAGAGAGAAAGAGAGAGGGGAGGGGGCAGAAAGAGGGAGAGAACTATAGAAAATCTTTAGTATGTATATAGTGTAGTACACAAAATCTGCTAAGAGCCAGAAGTGGAAGGGTGTCAACCTTACTTGTACATTTTCATATCCATACAGTAAACATATACATGTACGTGGTTTTCTGTCAGTTTATTGGTGCCCATTTGATTCTCAGTAGACACCAAAAAAATTAGCCTGATTAAGTGCACTCTTTACAGGTAGTAAATGTTGTCAATGGCTTTACACTTCTTCAAATTACTCAAAATCTTAAAATATGATAACCCTCTATTGTACATTTGGTATACACTTCCTTCTGGCCACTTTACGTCTTGGGGAATGTACTCATACTCTTCAAGAATTCCTTTCAAGTCTTCCTTTATTTTCCTTTTCAAATTGAATAAGGGTATCAGTCCCCAACCCAAAACATTCCACCTACCTCACTGTAAATAACAATTTCCCACATATCCTCACCACAAATAATCAGATTATTCAAAGGAAACATCGTACTGAGCACCGTAATGCATGCGATACCTAATGGATGCTATTAAACAGAAGTAGGTGAGAAAAAATGACATAATCAAGTTTTAAAAACTTGAATTATCTAGTTAGAATGATGCATTGTTATGATTCATGTCAACGTTGTCCCGGTACATACGGCAGAGCATACAAAAAAAACAACTTTGCCAATACAGTCCCCATGCCACCAAGATCCAGGGTAGGGTTAATTGGTAGTAATAACTTGATTTGGACAAATTTTCAGCACTGTTTGTTGAGACTGCTTTATGTAGGTCCTTCTCTGCCAAAATTTGAGTGAACTTAATTTATTAACCCTTCTCACGAAGTGCGTGTACTTCTCTTCTTGTTCTTGTTTTCGTTTTCTGCTCTGCTTTATTACTTAATCATGATTTCTCACTTTTATTTTAGTTCTATAAAATATCTTTATCACGCCGTTGTAAACCTACCTATAAAGTGAATTTTCATGCAGTAGACATTTTAATCTGTATTTTCTTCACATGACCCTCCTCTAAAGTGTAACAGTCTTTCCCAACCCTCAACCTTTTTCTCAATTTTGCTATTATTATTTGTTTCCACAATATTTTTCTTCAATCCATTCCATTTCCTTCTATTCACTGTATACCCTCTCCCTGCCTGTATCCCCCTCCTCTGCCTTCCTATCTTNAATGCACTATTAGAATGATTATTTTTGTCCACAAATTTCTCTTTTGAGTTGTGAAGGAAGAATCTATACAATTAGTGGAACTTCTTGTTTCAGATTGTATCTTGATCTTATTTGTACTGTGATAAAATTGTCCTTTTATTCTCTCTCTCTCTCCCTCTCCTCCACTTTTTCTCCCACATATGACTGCAGCAGCAGCAGCACCACTCATCGACCAAGTTGGGTTATCATGCCGAGGGGAAAAGTGCTCCCTCCCTCCCTCCCTCCCTCCCTCTCTCCCTCTCCTCCACTCTTTCTCCCACATATGACTGCAGCAGCAGCAGCACCACTCATCGACCAAGTTGGGTTATCATGCCGAGGGGAAAAGTGCTCTTCAACACAGAATATTTACCGAGGCTTGAGAACAGCAGCCTCGGAGCCATGAATCGCTAAAATGGATGTCTTATGATGTAGGTCGCCATCGCTTTTTTGTGTCAAGCTGACAAGCATATATACCCCCATAGCTCCTCGAGTTAATTGTCCTCATAATTGTTGTGAATGTCTGCTTTAATTGACAACCAAAAGGCGAACTGGATTCCTGCTTTTCCTTGACTGCATACTGAATGCTCTTTCATTATGCTCATGCTTTCTACATTCCACAAAATGAGGAAAGGGGCACAATTCATCTCATGCAGATACATGTATACATTGTAGGTAATCTCAGTTATACATGTAAGCTTGTATCAGTTAGTTAACTGTCTTCCGCATAGAAGTGTTGTTACTACTGTACACGGTGTATGCAAAATACTGTGACCTTGGCAAAGCCAACTTCAACTTTCAGTTTCATTTTAATATGAATAAATATTTCCCTGAAATTATGAATCTATGAGACATTACCAGAATAACATACAATTACATCACAATTTTATCATGATTAATGTACAATGTTGTTTTAATGTAATCTAAAGTTATTCTAAAAAAATGAAAAGATTTTTATTTCATATACAGGTAAACAAAATTTAAACTGAGAAACATTAAAAAAACAGTATATAATATCTTGACAAAATATCACAGTTCAAACTCAAAGTTTAGGGAGAGAAAATACAAATTTCAGAATTTTGTTTGTGGAGAGCAAACGAACGGGATCTCGCAAGAAACGTCACAGAGTTGCCAATTTGTGTCAGATCGATCACAACTTAAAAAATTCATAACTTTTTTTTCAATTTTTCACTGGCCTGTTCCTCTCATTTCTACGTTTCTATCAAAACCAATGCAATATCAGGGTGTTCTCTCCCTGTATGACAGCAATCTTTAAAGTAGTTGGCTGAGATACACTTGTAAATTAGATCCTGTGTATGACTGCAGCCACTAGCTTCTGCAAGTTCTGGCTAGTATCTATGCTTTTTTCTGACAAGCCTACATTTCTTCTTTTCCTATATCACTGCCACATAGGTTACAAACCTGCTCATTGGGGTTATAATAGAAGGGGAGAGAGAAAGAGGGGGGTGGGAAAGGGTGGGAGAGAGGAAGAGAGGAAGAGAGAGGGAGAAGTCTGCTTATACATGTACCAGAAGAAACACAGAGGGGTGCCATAGGCCTCTCCTTCCTCCATCACTAGCTATACCACCACCACCATCGCCAACCTCTCGCACCATCCAGCCTTTGAGATGGTCTTTGGCTTGGTCATGTGGAGGGAGATCTTTGACCCACATCTCTCACTCAACGCTCTCACAGGTCGGACAATGGCTGTTTACTGGCCCTTGCATTAAACTGGTCAATAGTGGACGCAAACCGCCAACTTATACGCTTGCTTCCTTTCAGTGTACACGCAATCGAGAGCGCGCTGCCCTGTTTCATGTTCTTTCTCCGTTGCAATGGATGTCTAGATTTGTAGCGGTTGAATCGAGTGCAAGGTCACTACAGCGGTGATATTGCCACTATTGCAAAAGCACCAAATGTAATCAAAATGTAGTACAATAGTCTTTACTAACACACTACGTCATACATAGCATTCACAAAGACTGTTTTCAATATCTACCTTTTCAAGAAATACAGTTACATTACACAAGAATACAGATTGGATGGAATACACCCGCACGTCAAGTATAAGCTGAGAACTTACAGTTCATGTATATATCTCTCTTACAATTTCTTGGTATGAGTAAGGCATACATGTATGCCGCTAGAACTAATAAAAGGCATCCGTCTTTATATTATCATTTTCCTTTGCATTGAAAGTTTATTTTAAGAAACAGTACAGATCAAAATAATACAGATGCTCTTTGCTTTTCAATGTAAAAACAACCTCCTGTTATACAGTACAAGGATTACTACCAGGCAGTGATTGAATGTATTCTAAGATCTTGGAATATGAAGTCTAACTGCCAGACATTATTCACTATTCCCATATGTGTAATTATTAATAACTTCAAGGCAACTTCCATTAAAATGCTATCTCATTCCTGAAAATTGCATTGAAATGAATTTATTGAATTGAATTCATTTACCAATTTCATGAAGACAAGAAAAATTCAGAAAATGCAATAAAAGATTTCTTACAAATAGAGCCAAGACAATAATTTTTTTAACAAAATATAGCAAAGGAAAGTGCAAAGTGGTTGGATCATCAAATAAATTTAAAAGATGGTCCAAACAAATATTCCTTTCAAAACATCCCTTTCAAGTAGGGGCCTAGATGCATTTATGGCTCATATAATCATGCTACATGTAGATATTGACTCTCCTATGATCCTATCACAAAAGATAGTCTAATCTATTATTGTGTCAATTTGGAAGATATTAGACCACAAGACAGATAGGTTCATGGAAGCTAGGCTATGCTGCATATGGTGTTTTGCATAATTGCGATGCATTTCCCTTCATACATGAACAGTGTCCATAAGTGCATAAAATGTAGGCTAGTCCTTGACATTCAAACCCTCAAGGTCAAGAGACAAGACTCAGTAATATCCACAGACAAGCTATATTACAAGACATCTCCAATTGATCTGCAGTAAAAAGCCAGTAATCTAGGATTTACATACAGCTGTCATATTTAAAATATATGACAGTTATGTACTTATGTACACTGACATGTACATGTGTGCATTAACATGGTTACCTTGGTACACATAGGCTATACCGGTACTTAAAGGTTTCATTAATCATGCTTTTAATTGTCATTTAATAATAATGGATGTATCCATTACCTACTTACTTTATGAATGAAACTTTTAATTCAGAATTACAAAAATGCTTCATCTAATTTCTGCTTTATTTATATTTCTAGAAGTGAAAATGTACAGGTTATTATATCAATCATAATATCCGAGTCAAAACAAGAATACAGTATGTAGTTTGCTCAAAATAGTTCTCCAACTTTTAGCTAACATATTGACTTGTCCTCAGCATTCGGGTTCGAGTCCAACAACGTTGTCATGCAAGACCTCGAAACGTATACAATGTATGTAAAATTATTTTCAGGTGTACCCACTGCTACCCCTCAGCCCCTCCAACCATTCCCTTGAATTACACAAGTTGCTCAAATTACTTGGACACATCTTTCCAGGAGCAAGTGCGTCCGTGGAATATTCCTGTCATCGAGCGGAGAGGCTTGCATATGTACAGTGTACATGCGAGCCACCAAGTTTGCAGATTTTATTCCTTAACATTCATAGCAGCAGCTGCCACATTTGACACTGCGCATATCGGGTCTCACTCTCTGGCATTCGCCTTGAAAGCAGAATACACGGTGATCGCAGGGGAAGAGGCCATCGCTGCTAAAACAACATGAATATTCATGTTGAAACTGAATCAGAAAAATGGGTTAATGAGATCCAAAACTTGAAAAATTACCATGGCAACAGAGCCATTAATCGCACCTATTTCGAACGAGATTGAAAGTAATACGGATAACCCAAATTCTGCGTTAATGTATTGATGACACATTCAAGGGTAAATTAGATCTGGCCACTTCCGGCATCATGAGTTACAGCTTAACTACATGTGACTAATAAACAATATACATGTATGTGAAATCATGTATCTATGAACAGGTTTATGGGCCATCCAATCAAACGCTAAACACATGTATACATACATCCAAATATAGTCAACTTTAATCAATCAAATGTACAATATGTATTGCTATTTAAGTATGTCCATTAGAGTCCCCACAGATTAAAAATGCCAAAAATCATGCATGAGGGGAAATGTGAAGCCATGGAGCCTGAATCACTATATGCCACTAAAATCTTTTGCTCATATTGTAATATAAATTCAAATCATATTTTGATGAGGGTACTATGGAAATGAATTCTCACACATGCATTTTATAGGCTGCGTTCATGAAACTGTCAAGAGATAGCATTAAATATTTTCTAGTGCTTGAAGGTCGGAGATGACATTTTCATACTTCATAGAATATAAGTAGACTCTACAAAATAAACATCTAATCAAGTTACATGATAAGTGGGAGGCCTGAACCACAAAAATACTGTTAATATTTCCAGTAAAAATTTGTTTGTTTGTTTTTTCCAGAGCTCTTTTGGAGCTTTTAAAATCTAAATCACTGAGTTTTACCAAATTGAAGTAATGACAAGCCATGTAGCTAGTAGCTGCTAGCTTGGATTGTTTATGCTAAGATTATATATTTTGTGGCAATGTAAAATGGCAGAGGCCTCAGGAAAAAATATGCAATGCTCATACATGTAGTATTATTTCAAATTTTTAAAGTGATTACAGATTATTCTTTATTATGCCTTGATTTTTTTGTTCCTGTTTACAAACTACTCTCTTATTTACAGACTCAGCCCTGACAGGTCAAAAATAAATCAATCTTTTTTGAGGACAAATTGATAAAAGAAATAATTCTCGGACTAATCATGCCTAACCTTCCTGCAATACATGAAATTGGAATGTGAAGGTATTCCCATACATTAACCTATTGTTTAGATAAAGCTCTCTGAAACTGCATTCACTCATGCAGGACACATGTAGAGATTAAACGACAGTGGTCTATATTTCCTGAGGGTCCTCCGCGCTGTACTAATGGTCCACGCAGCACAATCGAGGATATCAACATTTGCAAGGACAATAAAATATCATACTCTGGCACACATACTGGTGAAATAGAGCATGAATCATTGTACAGACTACTCTACACAAACAACCATCACAACACAAAAACCTTGATATTAATGATTTTCCCGGTGCTATTGTTCTAGATGTTCTCCCTTAAGATAAATACATTTGAAACATCCTTCCCACTCCAAATCATTTTTCTTCTACACAGCCAGATGGCCCAATATATAAAAGGGCACCTTAAAGGATATCAGGTATTACTGCCAAACTACAACAGCAACTACAAGTGTATAAATCATTATCAAGAATTCTTGATAGCACAGTTTATAGGTGAATAGAGTTCATTGTGACCCATATAAAGGAACCCTGTTGATTCTGAAAAATTATTCCATGGCCCATGGACTTGTTGCTTGATTTATTTATTTTTATTCAGAGGAAGAAATTCCACCAGGTCTGAAAAGAATACATTTTTCCAGTCTACAGATGAAAATAGGCATTGAAAACTGTGGATCAATGTTTTTTAATGTAATAATCATACGCGAAGGTATTAATTTTTTTCAAAGGAAATGTTTCATCAATTCTGACCGCTGTTCTCCAAAGTCACCCTTTATAAATTTACTTCAACACCAAACTCAAATTTTTAGTTAATTTTCAGCCTACATGTAGGAATACAATATTTATAAAAGTTCACAAAAGTGTCATTTTTTAATAAAATTGTAGCTTGTGTGACTGTAGAATTGCGCACTCTGATTAATTTAAAGATAAAGTTGAGTTCTGGTCAAGTGATTGCATTTCGAAAGAAACGGTGTGGAATTTATCAAAAAAGGTTGATCATCTAGTACATAAGTATTTGTGTGTATTGCAAGGTTCTGGAATCATCAAAATGATAAGAAATTTGGCCAAATCTTGGCAAAGTTTAGCACTGTACACAGAATGATGTATATGGGACTACACAAGCACATGGCGAAAAAAACCTACCCCCAATTTTTATGATGTTTCATGTCATATTTAGAATATGAAGGCATTTGAAGAGCCATGCTTTTCAGGGAACATGTTTAATCTGATGTTCTTCCACCCTTGCATAATAACAATGATAACGCTCACAAATTACTTTTTACCTCTTCTCAGATCTCAACCTTCTCTTTAAGGGCAAACAAGCTATAAAGAAAACATTTCAAGCATAACATCTTCTTCTTCTCCTTTTTCATAATTTCTCCTTCCTTTAAAAAAAACTCTTAAATCAAGTGGGTAAATTAAAGTTTGTGTGTGAAAACATTTTAGTTTAAATGCAACCATTATTTTCAACATTTAAAATTAAACTATTCAATCTGTACGCCAATGAAAGAATCAATGTATTGCACACTGCTATGAGTAATAATAGTTTCCAGTAGAAAAACAAAGTGAACCTTGATACAGGTTTATTGTATAAAGAGAGAAGGATGTTAGGAAATAGCAAAAACACTGAAACAAAATACTGACTAGATGCACAAAGGAAATACATCAACCTTGGGATAGTGCACTATTTCATAGGAATCGGGATTTAAATCACTGAACCACGTCATATGCCTTGTACTAGTTGTAGTTTGTACAGTATTCGCTATGTACATGTACAATGAACTTTCATTTCGCCTAGTGATGGAATAATCAATGGAAACAAGTATATAATTTCTGCTTAGAGCCAGGAGGATGTTAACTCACATGTTTTAACCATATAAACATATTCATTGTTTTTTTTTATAACTCTGTGGCAGTTGTATGAATGTACAAACCTGTAAATTACGTTTCTCCTTTTCATCTTAATTATTGCAGGCTTGTGATATAATTAGGACACATGTACATATTATAGTAAGTAACATTAACAGCTTTGTGATGTAGACAAGCACAATCCTTTACCTATTTTCTACTTTGTGAGAAAAGAAATCTGGAAGCAACAATAGTACTTAGAATATGATAAATTGTACAAATAATTAAAAATAACAATAATAACAATAATACTAATAATAATGATTCTTAGCATAGCAGTATCTCTGTCAATATATTTGATATCAAAATCAAGAGGAACAATTAAAATATTGAACAAGAACAAGAAAAAAAATCCTATGATCCTAGCCTAAAATTCTCCCCGGGAGACGTATTTCAGATAGGCCTATGAAGGCTATGAGAGAGAAAATCCTTGTATTACTAAACATTCTCTGACTATATCTTAAAAACCTTATGAATAATGGATTTTAACCTCAAGCTCAACATTCATATAACTGTGCATGCCCAACATTGACTATATGTACCTAAGGTCCTAAAATAGCAAGAAATTGAAAAGCGGACTATACTGCACTCAAATAAATCTTCTTGTACTAGATCAAAATATAAACAATACTAAAAAAGAAATGTATCACATTTTCAATTATGAAACAGTATTCAAATGTTGAGCTATTCTCAGTTGCAATTACTCCATCTTAAACACAAATATGTTAAAGTTTGATGGGTTGATTGGTTATCATTTCTGTTTAAACATTAAGTTACAATTTGTCTTACTTAAAAAAAATTAAAAAATTATAAGTATATAGAATAAACAGTAAACATCTAAATGTGCATGACTTAAATATGGGTCACAAAGCTGTATGGCCATTCAAACAAAAACCAAAATTCCCTTGGAATAAATATACAAAAGAACATGAAAGAAGACATACATGTACACATGATATCATAGCTATTTTATTTAGTTCATACAAGTCATAACTATTATATCAACATTTTTTTCTTATTTCTGTTTTATGTAAATCATCCATTGGAATTGGGACAGGAGGCTTTATGCCACAGTAATTAAGTTAACTTTTTCTGTCCCTGGCGTTCCAATGGTTGATAATTCTGTCTTATTTTGTATTGTGTCCACTGATATGTAATGTTTTCCTTTGCCGAATAAATAATAATAATAAAAATAATAATAATAATAACATTTAAAAGAGGTGCAAGAATACTTAAAACAAAATTAAAACTATAAATTACACCTGACCTTCATATCACATCTCACCCATTTCAATATGTTTCCCCCCTTTTTTTAAACAGTTTTATTCAAGGATACATATTATTTTCTAATGATATATTTTTTCTTTTTCTATCTATTATTAATTCTGAAATCTGAATTAACCATTTTCATGTTCCTTTACAGCAATACAATAAATTCAACATTAAAAAAAAATGAAAATAGAGAGCTTTTACAATATTAACCCGATGTCTATAAATCTATAATCAAGAGAAAATTACCAGTAGTGATTCTCTCCTTTATTTTTGCAACATTATAGAATTTGACAAAAGGAAGACGTACATGTAGTATTATTGTACTTATACCTTAAATACATGTATGTTAACAAGTACAAAACAGTTGTGTATAAAAGAATAAATTTAAAAAAATAAAAAGTTATTAGGTAGTTTAGAAGCAAAAAATTAATGTTTGTAGCCAAGTAATATATAATATATATGCATGAACTTTTGAAAGAAACAGACTATGGTAAACTGATTCCATGCTATGAATGTATTTATAGTCAACTTTATTAGACTGAACAAAATACTAACTTTATTCTGGCTTGTCTCTTTTTCTTCTTTTTTCTTCTTATTTTGAATGAAACATGCAACATCATGTTATACTTATTTATCCTCCTGTTATTAATTTTGCTCCACTCAACTTATATATAGATTTACTAACAGAGGTAGGCCTATGTCACAGTCATAGTTTAGATTACTTTAGATTCATTATTTTTCCCCTGAAATATGTTCATAGTAATTCATTTATATGATAGATAAACACACATGTGATCACATGAATGTAACAGTTTGAAACTTTGAGTTGTAGATGACCTTTAAATCTCTATTTAGTGCTCAATTTAGCTGACATCATGCAGTGTCAATCAAATATTATGTGGACACATTGGGTAGTGATATATCACACTGAATTTACATTTGACATACCTTTGTACCGTTGCTTGTTGGGTTTCATTCCCGCAGCAGTTAGTCCGGACGGTTTGGCTTCACCTGGGCTTCGTGTTGTGCTATTTATTCCCCCAAAATTCATGGCACTTTGCTGGGAATGAATCGGCTGAACACTGCTCGGTCCCAAGGACCCAATTCCACTGGACGAGTACGAGTCTTCGTGTAAATTCTGCGACGTCGCCATTGCAGGCTTCGTCGAGAAAAAAAATAGGGTTTACAAAATTGTTGAAATGTCAGTTATGCACTGTACAGTAGTCGGTACACAGTTGTCATCCGTGGTGAAACACAGATGCGATGGATTTTCTACCGGGTATGTGTCGCGAGGTCTGGCCGTGACCCCCCTACGCACACCGCTAGTTACCGACCTGCGACAGGGTCTCCACAAACAGTTTACTTTCGTTTCGGGTTGCAATTTACTCACTGATTCCGACAGGAATTTCCTCGAATTTACTGCAGAAAAAAATGTCCTTGCATTCAGGTATCTCCTAGTCGGCTGTAGCTCTATAAACACAGAAATTATCTCAAGAAATACGCCAAGGACAAGGTACTATGTAGGACAGCCACACGGCTTTCCCCATAAACATACACGAATTTTATCACACATAAACCGCACGTAAGAACTTTTGCTGTTATTTCGCGTTGAAGCCATCATGCTGCATGCATTGCATAGAGGGTGATCCTGATAGTGAACGTGTCCGCTACTACAACGAGTACATTATCTTGTAGGTGACCTATATATCAGGGTCATCTTAATAATAACCGATTCGTCTTCTCTGCTCTTAAATTATTTCTTTTTCATGACAAAATATATTTAAGGTATATAATTCAATGACAATTATGAATATTTTCCCATTCATATCCTGCTAGCTTACCTCAACAGCGTTGCATCTCACATATATTTCCTTTATTTCCCCTAAAAATCCAATCGACTCTTCCAATATCGGTGACGTCACGTAATTTGACATCGATTGCCGTAATCCGGTAGTTTTGAATGTTGTGTCCTTACGGAGTTCACGTCGGGACACTGACCGGACTGAATAATACGGGTAAGAGATTGAAGAGACCCTGCTGGACTGTCCGGAGAACCTGGACTACTCGTTTACAAATATAACGGGATCTCTGGGCTCCGTTATGTTGACCGCGCCTCCGGCTCATTACACAAGCAGTCCGTTATATGCTAATGAGCCCAGTTACCCATTCACCGTGTTGCTTCGTATTGATTCGAGAACATGATTTGAATGCTTTAGATGATCTATATAGGCTAATTGTTATCACACCGGTTTGATATTTCTTTCGATTATAAATTACGACCTACAACAGCAAATCCAGGATATTCGTACCAATGGG
>BEXV01000210.1:2532-15276 GCA_003118195.1 Hemicentrotus pulcherrimus | reverse complement strand
ACCCCCCCCCCCCCCCCCATTAACACTATAACCTATTATTACTGTATCACCAATAAACAACCACTTTCACTACACATATAGAGTTCGCTGGACCGGGGAAGGGGAGAAGGGAGGTAACAATAATCCTTTTACCAATTTTTAAAGTGTAATGTTGATTAAGATTTCATTAATTATTAAAGAAAAATGGAAAATAATTAGCAAAACAATCCGAGGGAATCACATACGATCCTTCTGGAGAGGGGAAGGAGGTGGTCGTACGTTATTTTAGGCGATGAAAAGGTTCTTGAATAGGCCTACTTTTTTTCTTGTGGCCTAGGCCATTACACACAAAAACAGCAAATAGCATATTACATGACTTTTTTTTAATGAAGAGATATACAGTAACTTATGATTCCATGCACCAATATTATTTCTTTCATTGTCAATAACTAATCACTTACCGCTAAGACACATTATTTAATCGAACAAAACATCAGAGCACTAAGGGGTAGATTCCCCTCAAAAAACATCCTCTTTAACCACCGAGTGGTAATTATTCTATAACGTTTCTAGCAAAGTGCGTTTAAAGCTGTCTTAAAACGTGCTGTTCTATTTGTTATAGCTCCCACACCCACAAATTTTTAGTATCGATCGACGCCAACGATGATAAAGAATTTACCATCGTCTGCATGCAGCGCCATGTGATTTATCACGATTTTGAAGTCATGTTTACCTCCAATACCCCCCTTGTTGGCGCCAAATATATATATATATATTTTTTTTTTTTTACATCAAGGAACATTTTCCATTAAAACACTATTGACCATATGAAGTCGAACACTGTTATATCGCCATCATCATCATTGATCATCAACACCACTATCATCATCACCATCATCACCATCATAATATTCATCAGCATCGTCGTCGTTGTCACCAACATCATCGTCATCATCATCATTATCTTCATCGTCACCAACTGACAACCCGAGAGTTTGTGGAGTTGTTCCCGTGGGGTTTTTGATCCGTGGTCTTAAGGACCGGTCTATTTCTGATATACACGTGTGTATATAAATAAATATTATTGAGTGGGCCGCTCAAATCGAAAAGTCCCCTTCCAATCCCCAGTCCACGACGTACATTTTGTATGCGGCCCCTGTTGACAGTGAATTCGTCGCATTAGAAATGGCTATTACTATTCTCCAGAAAAATCTCTTTCCATGTACACATTAGAACCACGATAACTACGATCATCCTCCCTAATACCAGGTTGACATTTCACTAATCTTTGCGTTCTACTTTCTTTCTTTTCTCTTACAAAATATCGTTGGAAGTTATAAGAAAGAAGAAAAAAAAAAAAGACGAAGACGACACACAAATGCGAAATCATGTTTTTCATTATAGTATACCACAAGTCATGAAGAAGAATATTTCAAAGATAAAATTTCATGTTATTATCAGGGTGTCGCTACAAGGAGTGGGAGGGTGTAACAACCCCATTCATTTTTTTTTGTCGACACGTAAGGAATTCTTCGTTTTAGCAAATGACCCAAATTGATAACAATTGTTATTATATTTGTTTGTTTCTATCTTTGACCTGACTGCATGACTGCTTGACAGTAAACAACCAGAGGACCGATGGACTTTAAGTCCTTTCCGAGGTACTTGGTAATGAGGAGTAATGCCTTACCAAAGGGCACTCAGTTTTTGTTTCGAACCCGGAGAACCCCTCCACCTCCGGTTACAAGACAGCTGCTCTACTGCTCTACTACGAACCATCACGCCATCATGATTGTGTGAATCACATTTAGACAGATGATTAACAAATCAGATGATATACAAACGAAGAAATGTACCAAATCACATGAAAAAAGAAGAATTGTGACTGATCGCTTTCAATGTAATGAAGTCCTAAGCACGACAATAAGTAGTACTAAAACACAAAGACCGGTAGATGGCGCCATGTAAGATACTAGTATAACATTTCGGTTATAGTTTGCTAGTTTGTAATTCCCTTTTTTAAAACAAAGAATATGAAACATGGAATCACAAATGCAGACACCGTATGGTGAAAAAGAAAAGACTGAAGGAAAGATGTTACAAGATTTGTCACGATATATAGTTACCTAAAACTCAACGATTGTAGTCTTTGTTCTTCTTTCTCTTCTGAGAATAGGGATTTAACACTGCTTTTCTTGAAGGCCCTGTAAATAACATGATCGAAACTACTTTCGAAAAATCAAGTCGGGGCCATAACTATAATTATGTTGTATATCCCATCTAAATCATGTTAGGATTCCGTAACGCACATTTCAATGGTGGACATACAGGGCCAATGAGATTGCCCCAGGTTGACTTTTCGAAGACCACTACATGTTGACGAATGGGCTACCCTGTTAAAAGATTAGAAATAAATAAATAAAAATAAATAAATAAAAAAAGTAGTTGCGATCGTGTTCATTAAACAAGGAATATATCAATCCAGAATTGCCACATACTAGCCTATACTAAATTCCACACTTGGGGCAAAAGTCGATAAAACGCATACTCCAAGGATATATAAGCACCAAAAAACGATCGAACCCTAGACCTCGTATGTGAAAGTCAAGAACCTTCACCAATATACCACGGTGCTCAAAGAAAATGTCACACATAATGATATTATAATTTTGACTCCCTGTAAATAGTTCACCAGTTCCGAAGGTTCTTTAAACCGAGTAGTTTGAAACACACCTACAAAGTAGGTGAACAAGAAGTAAAGGTCATTTAAAATTCATCTAAAATACCCATCAGTGAGTTCGTTATAGGCCTACATAATCATAATAACATATCCCAATAGCATACATATAATTCTTTGTATTCATACATACATATCGTAAAAATTGAACCAATAGAGGCAACGCTTTCATGTTGCATCAAGGACAGCTTGGCTTTCACAGTTCAGGAAAGAGACGGTTGCTTCATATCTTATGCTGACGATGAACTGGTTTTCGTGTAAAGCTTGTATCCGTAGGCTTAATTAATGCAATGTTAAGAAAGATAATTATCTTCTTTATCTTCTTCATAGAAACGTAAGATCTGAAATTGTACTCCACACTGTGTCAAAGATAGAGAGAGTGGGTTATCGCATGGAAGCGAGGGGCCATATTATCCATGCGGCGCTCTGACCACGTGATACACCAGAAAGACCAGCACGGCGCCACCTATGGTCATGAGCGCGTTCCCACTGAACATTGCAACCATGTAGTCATTTCTATGTTATTCTAATTCAGTTTCGTTTTGGGGACATCATGAATGTTTAGACACATGCAATTGGCAGAACGATATCCATACCTTTTTAATAGTGGATTGGTGCAATGGCACAAACAACACAACTGACTTGAACGATCTTTGGGTTTTAGCGGTTCGCTCTGACGTAATTTTATACAAGGTAAGAACAAAGTTTCATGGTGGATATCACATTTAAAGAACATGTGATTAACCTAACATTAATTGTGGTTATAGGGGTCTATATGGCCTTATCTTAGTAAAACAAACATTCATCTTTGAAAGTCTAACTTTCTACTTATACATGTAGCTTCTATGCAGCAAGTTCTCATTTCGTGTGTACACAGTCAAGATCTCCTTGAAGAACAGTAAGATGGTAATGACGTAGGGAACGCATCCACAAAGTTCCCACCTCGAAAAGCAATAATCATGTGATGGTTCTGTGACCAGATATAATATAATGTAGGTCACTCGTGACGTAATAATCACATCGCCGCGGTGCAAAAATGAATTTTGCCCAACTGCGGGTCAATAACCGGTCACTCCCGAATCGGCGGGGCACACTTGTGAACGAACTTTCATGGCGCTGGTTGATAATGTTCGGTCTTACGCAAGTTAGATGTATAATGTAAAGATATCCAGTGGCGCTGTGGCCTTCTGTGACGGTAATGAGAAGGGGGCAGTGCCGAGGGGGAGTCGGTGCTTGGTTGATATGATGTCGATGGATCAGGCGGCTTTAGGGGCTGCAAGGGATGAGGCACGAGGTCCAGCATTTGAAATTAGGTTTATTGCCTGGGAGGATTGAGTAGCTAAATATTCTACCCCTCTTTCCATTTTCTTCCTCTAGTTTCTTGTGTGCTGGTTTTGGATGGTTATTTCAGTGGTTTGTTGCCCTACAGACCTCACTCAGATAATTTGGAATTTCATTTGCGGAGAAATGGGGTTGTTGGGTAGGATGGGAATAATTTGTACTGACCAATGAATAATCAATATCAGGACATTCCAATATGATTGGCCACCCACAATTGAACTATACGTGATTTTGTAATTCGGTTTTTTAGGAGTGAATATTGCAAGAAATAAATTTCAAGGTCATATTGTGGGGAAATAAACTCTACTTCACATCCATCTTATTTAGATGTGGGAGGAAATTAATAAAAGTGCATGAGAAGTGTTATTATTGTTTACTTCTTGTCTGAGTAATGAGAAAAACTTAAATACCTATTACAGTAAAATATTAAATCAAATTCGTAATTTTTTATTAATTTTTTAGGGGGTGAATATTGCAAGATATTCAGTTCAAGGTCATTTTTCGAAGAAATGAATTCTACTTCTTATCTAGGCCTATCTGATTTAGATTTAGGAGGAACATTACTACAAGATCCTGATAAGGGTAATTATTCTTTGTTTATCGTATAGGTAATAAGAAGAACTTTTCAACATTAAATATCGAATCTAGGAAAGAGAAGACATGAACTTCATTAAAAGAATTGCTGTCTCTTGAACACAATAATGAAACCTTTGCATTGACCATGCGTGGTGCCTGATAACATTAAATACGCATTTCACTCCCACTTTTAATATATTTATGATAGTGATTCTGGTCAAAAGAACTGGTCAGTCACGAAAAATAAATGGAGAGAAGTTTGTTTAACTAAAGGAATTGGAGAAAGAGAGAGAGAGAGAGAGAGAAAGAGAGAGAGAGAAAGAGAGAGAGAGAGAGAGAAAGAGAGAGAGAAAGAGAGAGAGAGAAAGAGAGAGATATGGGACCGAAATAAAATCAAATTCAGAGTTCAAGCTTGTGCTTTGTCTCTTACATATTCCTGAAGAATTACAGAGATTAGGAAAGACAAGAATAAGAGTAAAGGAGTGACAACAAGTTCGCACAAGTGCAAATTAATTCACATGGAATTCTGCAATGGGGGTATAGGGTAAATCTTACGTACTGGACATAGTTGCACCCTTAGGTCATCGGCTGTCATTTTTGCGGCCTTGATATTGGCATTGCTATAGCCCCCGGGCATACATATTGAGATTCAGCCTTGACCCAGGGATAAAAACGGCGTCCATCCACTTGCCTCCAACATCATTATCCTCAAGTATTGACAAAAATCGATTTCCACCAAAGGGGGTGAGCTGCGACCCTCTGGCAGTGGTGCGTAAGAGAGACGTGAAGGGGGACGAGTGAGAACTTGAATGACATGGGATTCTTAGAAGGGATGCTGCTGATGGGGGAGTGGTAAATTCATATTCGTGTCCACTTCTTCGGAGGATGGGCTTATTAAAGGGATTTTCAAAGTTCATAGCCAAAGCAACTATATAGTTTGGTTTGCTCGCTTGTCTCTCACGTTTGTCCATCTCTAAAGTTTGATCTTGTTTTGTTATAGCTTCATGTTCTAATTATTTGTTTGAAATTAAGAACGAGATCAACGTTTTTTTGCCCCTTAATCTGGACCGGTCGACCTTGATCCCTAGGGGGGAAATGAGCACTCTGCAATATTGCTTTCTCAACATGCTATCGATTTGCGTTCATGGTTATGGGGAAAATTGGACATCAATCTCGGTCTATGTTTCTGGACTCTCTCTCTCTCGCTCGCTCTCTCCCCCTCTCTCTCTCTCTCTCTCTCTTTCTCTCTTTCTCTCTCTCTTTCTTTCTTTGTCCCACTCTCTCCCTTTCTCTCTCCCTTCCACCTCTCTCTGCGGTCCATGTCTCTGTCTCTGTCTATCTCTGTCAATCTCTCTTTCTGTTTTTGTATTTGAATCACCCTCCATAATTAAACATTAATCACAATTAACTCGTTCATTGTTTTCTGGTATATGTCTCTGTCTCTGTATGGCTGTCTCTTCATTCTCGTTCTCTTAATCTCATAATCTCTTACATTTGTTTTTATTTTTATATTTTTAATCAGTCCATGCATCCACACAGGTGTGAGTGGTGAGGAGAAAATGTACAAAAAGGAGAAGAAAGAATTCCATTAACAAGCGCAATGCGAAAGCATTAACAAAATAGGCTCTTTATATCTGTCGATATAGGGCATCGAACCTATTTATTTTATCTGTCATTCTGCTTTTAGACGCATGTGAAATATTGTCGATTTTACAATTCTTTTCTTTCAGATGCATCACAGGACCATCTTTACCAACATTATGATTTATCACGCTTATATACACAATCAAAGTGATGATGGGCTGAACTTTCTTTTTGTATGATATACGTATATAGTTACACAAAAATGTAACACTAGTCTACCTGCTCTTAAAGTCATCGTCATCATTGTATGGGTTCAAATTACATACATTGGGAAAAACAAAGAGAGACAGAAAGGGGAGAGGCTTTCAGGTTTGAACATCAGCAAATTTGAAAAGATTAAACTTTATACAATTTTGTTGGTGAATATTTTGTATACATGGTATATTCGGTATATATACACAAAGTATTTGTTAAAGCGATGGGAGAGATAGATAGAGAGAGAGAGAGAGAGAGAGGGGGGGCGTATCAGGAGAATTACCGCCTGGACAACCAACCCCGGAAAATTACCCCCCCCCAGGACAATTACTCCCCGTGTACAATCTCCCCCCCCCCTCCCCGAGGACAATCACCCCCGGAAAATAACCCCACCCCCAAGACAATTACCCCCATCTCTGAAACCTAATCACTAGACAAATCGGCAACTCACTCATGAGTCTGTGATGTCATGTCCTCACTATCCACTTATTAGTTTCTTTATATTGATGATATAAACTTCCTACTTTCTCCTTAGGAGTCTTATTTCTTCACACCAGCATCCAAGTGAGATTAATAGTAATATGTTTTTGTGTGGATGCATTAATATAGGGTAATTTTTTTCCAGTTAAATCATGAAAAATGTGAAAAAAAAATATTTACATAAAAGTTGATAATTATGAATATACAATATTCAGAAAATAGTATAAATAAATATTTAATGTTCATTGAATATTTTGTGAAATGTCATGCACGCAATACGATACGGATCATATCACCTGGGCAAAGGCATGGGGAAAACAAGTTTTGGGGAATAAAAAGGGAAATAAATGGGATTAAACCATATAGGGCAATTGATAAGGAGTGAGGACATGACGTCACAAACTGATGACCATCTTGGCAATTTGTGTTGTGATTCTTATTGTTCCATAGTTTCACATACTTTTTCAAAAATTCATAACTTTCTTATTAGATATCCGATTTTGCTCCATTTTTTTTTATTGGTTTGTCTGATTTTTTCTGCTTTTATTGAAAGTACGTTATTTTTCGAGTATTTTTGGCACAAGTTTAAGAGTTTCAAACAATTAGTAAGCCTAATGGTCATCACGTGAGTGCAGACTTTCAGGTAATTTTAAGCTTTTTATAAAAAATCGCGCACACGCGCATGCGCGCGCATTTTTCGCGCGTTTCACCATTACAAAACATAGAATCGCCATTTTTTTTCTATCATGATATTTCTCATATTATTTTTAACAATTTGATACCATTTTTATCTCTTTATGACCATCAATAACAAGCTGAGCGTCCATTCAAGATAAATGACCATGCGCGCGAGTTCTTTTAATACATAGCATAATGGGCAAAAACATGCCTATGCAAAATCTATTATAGCTCTTTGGAATGCACCGGGACCCTCGATTTTTTTTTCATATTTAGATAGAGTATGAGTCGGAGATATGATTTCATGTCTCATTTGGCCATTAAGTGTATCGTGACATCATCATAATGGCCTTAGAACTCAAAATACGAATTTGCATATTATGACGTCAGCATATTTATTTAAAATTGATTGTATCTCTGTAAATATTGATCGATTTTCTTCCAAATTTCGATATGTTGTAGTTAAGACAATTTGCTACAAGCTCAGTCATCACCTTTTTTTTTTTTCGATGACGTCATTATAGTGAAAATTTCAATTAAAGGCCTCATGTCAGAAATTTCTTAATTTGCGTGTTATGCCTATAAAAGGTGAATTTCGTTCATGTCATGAATCTACATGATATTGTTTTTAAGAATTTTAAAGCAGTATCTTGCTTAATTTTGCTCTATTTTCTCTAAAATTTCAGTTGACCAGCCCACCTATACTTGTTCCTAACAAGTATTATATGTCTAGTTATNGCAACTCACTCATGAGTCTGTGGCGTCATGTCCTCACTATCCATTTATTATTTTCTTTATATTGATGATATAAATTTCCTACTTTCTCCTTAGGAGTCTCTTTTCTTCACACCAGCATCCAAGTTAGATTGATAATAATATGTTTTTGTGTGGATGCATTAATATAGAGTAATTTTTTTCCAGTTAAATCATGAAAAATGTGAAGAAAAAAAACTATTTACATAAAAGTCAATAATTATGAATATAAAATATTCAGAAAATAGTATAAATTCTTCAAAGTTCATTAAATATTTTGTGAAGTGTCATGCACGCAATACGATACGAATCATATCACCGGGGCAAAGGCATGGGGAAATCAAGTTTTGGGGAATAAAAAGGGAAATTAATGGGATTAAACCATATAGGGCAACTGATGAGGAGTGAGGACATGACGTCACAAACTGATAACCATCTTGGCAATTTGTGTCGTGATTCTTATTGTTCCATAGTTTTACATACTTTTTCAAAAATTCATAACTTTCTTATTAGATGTCCGATTTTGCCCATTTTTTTTTTGGATTGGTTTGTCTGATTTTTCTGCCTTTATTGAAAGTAAGTTATTTTTCGAGTATTTTTGGCACAAGTTCAAGAGTTTCAAACAATTAGTAAGCCTAATGGTCATCACGTGAGTGCAGACTTCCTCCAGTGATTAATTTACAATAAGAATGGACTTTGTCCTACTGTCCTAAATGACTAATACATTTTGTAAATAATAATAATAATAATAGTGGGTTCTTGTATAGCGCTCATGTCAGTCAGATTTGACCCTCCTGGCGCTCCCGATTATTACCCTGGCTTTAGCACGGCTGCCATACGGCGCTCTAGCATTTCAAGGAAGAAATTCCTACCAGGTACCCATTTACTTCAACTGGGTGGAGTGTGGCAAATGCGCGAAGAATCAATTCATGTTATCTTTGTACCCAAACTGAACGCCTGCTCTGTATAAACAGTTATCGTCATTTTCGTGTTCTCTCTATATGAAGCTAATATGGGCACGACATACAGGGTGTGGTGAAGCACAAAAACAACTGGGCAAACCAAGAATCAACAATGAAGAGGTGGATTTAACCAGGGAATTGTCAGAAACTGTTGTAGCTAGGTATTCATTTCATTCCAATCGTGTCTTCAATGTGTAAGTTTCGATGCGATTTTGATCTTCGTATGACACCTCAATCAGGAAAAAGGAGCCAGGAATAACCCCGGGAATAACAAAGTTCCGTTTAAAGTAATGCTTGCATTTCCATAATTTTATGAAACGAGTCCGTTCCAGTTGCTGCCTGCCCTAACAACAAAGAAGACGAAAGACTTCATGCAGACTTCATTTTTACCCATGCATAAAGTCTTTTGTCAACTCTGCTTGGTGCTACGGTAGGCAGCCAGTAAAAACTAATCCATTTAATGAAATTATGGAAATGCAAGCAGTACTTTAAACAAACAGGACTCTGTCATTCCTGGCTCATTTTTCCAGATCGAGATGTCATATGAAAGGGGAGTAAATGAACTTTTTAGAAATGTGATTTTCTTTTTGGTACCCTCTCTTCCAATTGTTTTTAATCACTAATGCATCATACGAGTTGCCTAAATTGAAAGAAGAGGTTCTAAGCTTTACAAATATGTGCCATTAATTAATTATATTTGCGATTATATTATGATATAACATCGATAATTCTCGGGTTCGTCTTTTCTGGGACGCACTGTATATATTTGTATGTATGCAGCAAGCAGTGGCCGATTCGGGGGGGGGGGGGGAGGGTTAAAAAAAAAATCCTTAGTCCCATATAATCATATCAGTGTTGCACCGAAGTGAACACAATGGATCAAACTGTAGACCGACTAAGCCAGATACATGTTTAATACAGAGAGGGGAAGTCCATCCTAATATCAAGTTGATGTCAATAAAAGCAGAATTAGGGGTGTATTAGGGGTGTATTAGAGGCAATTCACAAATATATCGCAAGTAAGTTTACATTTTATGGGCANGGAGAAAAAAGAAAAAGAAATTGGGCCCCCACCCCTAAGAAATCCTGGATCCGCGCCTGGCAGCAAGTAGTGTAACTGTAAAGAACCATTCATCTGTTACCAATAGTTGTATTTCAATATTTAGAATGCAAACATTATGGCTTTCTAAACCTAACAACACGACTGTTAAGACAGTATTTAATGTTTATTCTGAAATACAATAATTCATAACAACTGAGTGAAACAATACGCAACGAAGTACTTCACAAAGACGTATGAAGTAAATTTCATTACATGGCGAAATGATCTCCTGAAACGTTGCTATATAAATCTTGAAGTTATCCGATTTTGAGCACACAGATCTGCAGAAGAGGTGTTTAGACAGACCAAGTACTCGACATCATGGAATACGGTATCGTCCTCCCAATCATTCTCATCCTCGTTTCCTTCTCGCCAAGGCCATCCGAATCTTCGTCCCCATCAGCAGGTTCGTTGGACCTCCGGCGCTACCTCTAGTCGGCAACGCCCACGAGTTCAAGAGCGATCAAAGGGGTAAGATTCATGGTGTCGTGGTCGAGTAGATTATGTCACTGGACTGCCGATCACAAGGTCCGCGGTTCGAGTCCTGCCGCGGCATTAATGTCCTTTGGCAAGGCATTAATCTACATTTGCCACACTCAACCCAGGTGAGGTAAATGATACAGCCCCGTAATGGCAGCCGTGCTAAAGCCAGGGTAGTACTCGGGAGCGCAAGGAGTGTCAGGCCTGACAGACATGAGCGCTTTACAAGAACTCTTATTATTATTATTATGTGCATATCCTCCTACGTGGATGCTGTTGAAAAGGGGGCATGTTATGTCCAAGCTATTTTGCCCCGTACGTTACCGACCACATCTTACATTTCAGTATTTCTAGTGGCTGTATCGAGCCGATATCCCTATACTACTACTACTACTACTACTACTACTACTACGTACTACTTCTACTACTACTACTACTACTACTACTACTACTACTACTTCTACACTCATTACTACATACTACCACTACTACCAATACTACTACTACTGGGAAGTTCTTTCTATGATATCCTTCCAAGCTAACACTGGCACCTGCACTAATCTTACATCGTAAAAAAACACGCTTGATAATGATTTAAATATTGAGAAATGTCTCTTTTTTCTAATTGTTTTAAGTAACCTTTTCTCTGTATTGTTCATGGTGATTTTTAAACCAGTCCAGTTTACAGTCAGTCAGTCAACCAATCATTCAGACTGCACTGCTGCTTCTTATCGTTTCTTCTCCAACATTCCAGAATTCTTCGTTGAAATGACGGCTCTCTTGGAGGAGTACAGGGCGAGGAGTGGAGGTCTTATTAGGATGTGGCTTGGACCGGTCCCATCGCTCGTCCTCTACAAAGCCAAACATGTTGAGGTGATTTAAAGGACGTCGATCGTAGTAATCCACGTTGTCGTCGTGCAAATCTAAAAGTCCCTATTATACCAGGACAGCGTTTCGCGGAACAAGTTCGTCGACAACCCATTGAAATGCGTGTATAATAATTTACCCGTGTTTCAATGGGATTTCGGTGAACCTGTACTTGTGACGGTTTCGTCACAAACAAACAACAAACACCGATTACCCAAATGCAGCCCTGATCCTAACCGTAAAGCCCTAATCCTTTGATGAAATAATCCTAGTCGTTTTTCACATGCGAAACAAAATGGATATTTCCTTTATATTTTTATGATATTTCCTAGAAGACTAGATTATTTTACTTCTTTTTTCTTATGCAAAATATACCCCCCAAAAGATTTGAAAATAGTTTTGAAAAAAGGTGCTATTGTAATTCCCGACTAGTTTTAGACTTTTTAAAAATAACTTTGACAAGGGAAAGGCCAAACAATTACCAGAATGGCGTAGCGTGTGTCCAGCCATTGAGAGGGCGCTGGCATAATGGATGGAGGGAGGGGTCTAGTAATATATATTTAAACGTACTTTTTGGGATTCACCAGTCTCATTGTGAAAATTATATGCTGATTTACATGGCCTCGGCTTACAAGACGCATGGTAGAAGAATAAATTATGTCGCCTGAGATTCCATTTCAAAATAATTGTTTCCCCCTCTCTGGAATAGCTCACTAGCTCTGATGGGCCAATTAAGTGGTTCACTGCATCTCAGAATAACTAAGGCAATACCCCCAACATGTAAATGTTAGCTCTCATACCAGATACCTCACTTTATTACATACAGGTGATACTGAACAATAGCCGACACATCAAAAAAGGATACCTGTATAAGTTTCTAGAACCATGGCTTGGATTAGGGTTATTAACAAGGTAAGAATTATTCCATTGTGTTTTACCCCCCCCCCCCC
>BEXV01000209.1:324341-334888 GCA_003118195.1 Hemicentrotus pulcherrimus | reverse complement strand
GGGGTGGGTGGGGGGGGTGGGGTTGCTGTCACAGCAAAAATTTCCGCTAGCGTCCTAACCTGGAGTGTTAGCGTCAGGAGTCAAACTAGTAGTACGGGGTGGCGATCACACATGCAAATGGGCAGTACAACTTTTCTGACTTCACGCAAGCTCAGAAACTCCCCTTTTTCACAGTTGCAAAACTGCAAATAGATCGCAGGGGAGCCAGAGAACAGAAATCATTTTGTCAGGTATTTCAGACAAATGGGAGTCTCCCATTTGGCTCTAGACCCTATGCCTCTTCTGTCTTATGAAATGTTTGCCAAGTGCAAGGCGAATCAATTACCATGTTTACATATACATGTGTGCATCTCCCATGCCAATACAATATAACCAATGAAGTTTCTTTGGGGTACCACGAGCAGACAGGAGGAGAAGGAGTCGTAGTCGGGATAGAGATCGAGAAAGAGATAGGAGGAGCAGAAGTAAGGATAAAAGAAGCCGAAGCAGAGAAAGGAGGAGACGGAGTAGGAGCAAAAGCACCGGTAGATCACGATCAGGTAGCAGAGACAGAGACAGGGAAAGGAGAGACAGAAAAAAGAGGAGGTTTGTATTGCTTATGAATATGTAATTATATGTTTGCAGCTAATTAAAGGTCTTTCTGTTTATGTTGATATTATTTCCCTTTGATCTCTTATAAAAGAATATTTTGGCAGAAGATGCCTACATGTCGCTTTGTTAAATGATAAAGAAAGGTTCTTTACCATTTGAAAAAAATCCTCATTCTGTCATTGATCATGTAATATTGAATTTCCTCCTGATTTTTAGTCGTTCACCACGTGAACAAAGAAAGAGACGAAGGAAGCCTAACAAGTACTGGGATGTTCCACCAGCAGGCTTTGAGCATGTTTCTCCAATGCAGTACAAGGCCATGCAAGGTGAGTCTACCAATTAGAAGGAAACAAGCATGGGAGTTATGGGAGTTATCCCTCCCTCCCTCTTTCTTTCTTTCTTTCTTTAGAAGCTCCAAAAGATCTTCAGAAAACTTAAAAGTAATTTAGATTTTAAAAAAGAAAAAGTACACAAACATTACTGCAAGGAAATCATATTTTTACAACTTCATATCGAAGGGAGCTTCCGTCCATATTTTTATTTCAAAAGCTCCAATGTACATATTATTTTCCCCGCAGAAAAAAAACATTGAAGTTGGAAGAAATGTGGCTGAAGAAAATAAGATGATATCAAACTAGCCACTTAGGAAAGCCTTCTGTACACACCTTCCCTTCCGACAAGAAATCATGAATATAAACATAAAACAATTTTACTGTACATGTCGTTATGGAAGGGAGGGGATTAAAGATGGTGAAGAGCCCAATAGAACACTTAGATGTATTTTTTTTTTGCAGATTATATAAAACCTGCTTCTTGGTCAAATATTCTGTATCAAGTTTCCCCTCAAACAAGAACTAATGAATACTTCAGATGTACTAAGAACCCCCCCCCTCCCTGTAATTCTTTACTGTTTATGTTTGCAGGAAAAAGGGGATTTTAATCTTGTATTTTTTAATGTTGATTTGTTGGGGGTAAATAAATAGCAAAAGGGCTTTTAATGATGACATATTTGTACTGATTTACTATCTAACCAGCTGGTCAAATCCCGCCTGCCGTTGCACCTCAGCCCATCATGCCTGAGGCTCCTATGCCTGCAGCCATCCCTCAAGCAGCTGCAGCATCTGTGGCTGCTGCAGTGGCTGCGGCCGCTGCTACCCCCGCTGTACCTGTAGTGGGCAGTCAGATGACCAGACAAGCTAGGAGGCTGTATGTTGGAAACATTCCATTTGGAGTCACCGAGGTAAATTACAAAGAATAGCCTTGCCTCCTTTTGAAATATGTATTAGGTCATAAATAGTGAGGTTGGGTACAGTACACGTGTATTCAAGATATACAATGTTTGTGATACATGTTAGTAGACTTTGTTGCACATAAAGGGTGAGTGTTATATGAATTACAGTTGGTTCAGATACATTTTATAAAATCATTTTTAAAGCTTTGTTCAACAAACAAGGAGTTTACCATTACAATTGTGTTTTCTCCGAGCTTGGTTACTTTTTTTCTTTATTCCAGGACGCTATGGTTGAATTCTTCAATGGCAAGATGCACAATGTTGGTTTAGCACAGGCTCCAGGTCCACCTGTCCTAGCAGTACAGGTCAACCATGATAAAAACTTTGCTTTCCTTGAGGTAAGTTCACTTAATTCCTTATACTCCGGTAATGGAATTATCACTTAGGACTTTGAATGTTCAACATTTGATTGGAGGACAATTGCTCCTCAATCAATATAAAATGCTCACACAATTTCTAACTTCCCCTCGACCCTACACTATAGTTACCCCTACCCTTAATCCTTACCTGAAACTTCATCTTAAACCAAATGACATCCCAAATTCTAACGCAGTTCCCTCAGCAAAATATTATCTGCAATTATAACCAGATGAAAATGACAGTAGGTTTTAAGCTGGCAATATTTTGTGATGAAAGTCCTTTATCTCTCCCATCACTCTTGGCTCTTTAGGGTGATATTTTAAGTTTTACTGCAAGTTATGATTGTATTTACTGGTTTATGACTTATTGTGTAACATTCTTATTTTGCTAACTAGGTGATAAAACACAATTTTTGGGGAGTTTCCTAGCAGTTATTATTTTTACTAATATTATGTTACTGAATGTGAATTAAATTATGAAGAAAAAAAAATCTGGATATATCATGGTCAAACTAGTGAATGAAATGAAAAGATCCAGTAACTCGAGTTATCTCTTCCATTCTTGACCTTGACCTGAATCCTATTCCTCAGTTCCGCTCAGTGGAAGAGACCACCCAAGCCATGGCATTTGATGGCATCCTGTTCCAGAACCAAGCCTTGAAGATCCGTCGACCCAAAGACTACCAGGCCATCCCGGGCATGTCGGCTACTCCCACTGTCCATGTGCCAGGTAAGTTCACTCATTACTTGGTGCAGGGCTCCACACTCTTTGTTTGGGAAGGGTGTCGGATTTACATTTTTAGAGTCTACCATATTTGTATGGGCCCTAAGTGAAAATNGGGGGGGGGGGGGGGGGGGGGGGCCAGACTTAGATTTTGAGCGCTCTTGTTCAAGACAAATCTTAAACTGCTCTATAGTTCAGAAGAAGCTGTATGTCAAAGTCTACCTACTGAATGATATGAATTGGATGGTAAATGTATGGTAGCTATGAAATCCGCAATTGGAGCAAAAATGTGAATACTGGTACTGTCTTTTTAGTATGTATGGTTATCAGCAAGTTTGTTTTTCAAAACATTTAATTTGTTTTACAACCCCATGCAACTTTCTATTGACAATAAACTTTAGTTTAGTTGTATTTAGCTTCTCTTAAAATAGGGTCAAGAAGCCAAATTGTGCGATAATCAAAGTGTCCTATTCTTCCTATGGCAGGTGTTGTGTCTACCGTTGTCCAGGATTCTCCGAACAAGATCTTCATTGGTGGCCTACCCAACTACTTGAACGATGATCAGGTAATCAACTCTTCAGAATTTTTGAAAAGTTAACTTTACTTCAAACATTCTAGGTTTGATAATTTTCCCTTACAAAGACTATTCAACAACAACGAAAAAGGAGATTATTTTGTGTAGCAGACTTGTTACATTTTCTCTCCTTTTTGTTATTTTTCTTTTTTCATTTTCCCCCATTATGAAGATCTGGGAGCCATGAGATAACATCAGAGTTGTGAACAGGCCATCAGTTGTAACGGGGCACAGGATATTTTCTCTCCTTTTTCTTTCCCAAACAAAAGTTTATATTTTATTCCATTTACTAGGAATCGACTAAGAATCAAGTCTTCCTTTGTGTAGCTTCATGTAAATGTATAAGTTGAGATCTTTTTTTCAGGGTATAGAAAGCATTTTCTCCACATTTCATTGCAGCAATTTTACCCTCTTTAAGATCTAAAGATGCATCCTAGAGTCTGAAACTCATGCAGTAGCGTTTCTGATTGAGTTTTTAAGAAGTGAGCAACATTAAGAATATGGACTGAATCTTAAAGCAAAATGCAATGAGAGGGAATTGTTAATTACACTTTTTCTCATCTCTGATCTCAGGATATGTGCTGATTAAGTGACTGTTATAAATGATTACTCAGGTTGCTTATAAAAGTGTGTACATTACTTTTAGTTATGCTTTTAAGGTTTCTTTTTCAAGAGGGGATTTAGCTAGTTAGTACTTTTTTTAAAAAGAACTCTGTAAACATAAGTTTTAGACATATGTGTAAGTCTTAGGACATTATGATTTTTTTTCTTGCTACTGCTGGCACACTTAAATGCATAATTAAGTGCCTAAGCCAGAAAAAAGGAAAATTAGCATTGTATCAGTACTAGAATTCCTGAATGTTGAAAATGACTGAGAAAGAGAGAAAGAGGGAGTGAGAGAGAAGGGGGAGGGCAATCTCGTTAAGAATGAGTTTGGGTTGAAACAGAGAGGTTAGTTAGGGTTATAGTGAGTTATAGGTGCAAAGAGAATGAGAGAGGGACAGAGACAAGAGACAGAGAGAAGGGGGGGGGGATGTAGGAAATTCAGCTATTTAATGGTTAACGCGTGTTATTTTCTGGTTGTAATGTGTATGAACATTTCTTAAATATTACAATCTCTACATATGGGACTGACTTGGAACTAAGCTGCTAGAAAAAAAATTAAGATGAGCATTGGCAATAGTATAAATATACAGTTGCTAAGCAGTCTATTATTGCATTCATCACTGCTTGGAATTGCCTTGCATTCATCTGGAGCTAGATATTTTCTTCCCAATTTTAAGTCTTGGTTTTGCAGTCATAAATGAAGCACCCTACTTCAAGATTCATCCATTGGTGAACATCCATTCTTCAGTCTAGTGAGTGATCTGTATGGGCAGATATTTCCCCCCTTTTTTCTCCATTTTCTTTCCTTTATTTCTTCCAACAGCTACCATCATTTTTTTCCTTGTTTTTTTTTTTTGCTCTTTCTTCCCATGCAGGATTAAAATAGAATTCTCTTGGTTCATAAACATATTGTAGCAATTACAGTGATTTCTTTTATAATGAAGCTCTCTCCCTCATTTTCATTGTAGCATGCATTGCAATAACAATGAAGATATTTTATACCCATTGTCATCTTTAAGTGCTCCCTGTTTAGTGTGTATCTTGTCGATAATTGCATATGGTGCAGTCGTGAAGTATAAGATGGTTCCTTTGAAAAAATTAAATTAGCGTATGTCATTGTAAGGAATTTTTATAAGGAAATATAAAAATTTATGTATTTCTGTTCTCCCATTTCATTAAAGTTGAAGTGCCCTGCTAAATGTCTTAATTTTTTAATAACATATCAGCTTAATTAAATTTAAAGGTCCTGTGCAGTAGTAAATCTAACTATAGGTTTATATGGAGTAATAATCTGACATGGATTTAAAAAACTTTATTTCATACAATATTTAACAGTTCTTTCTTTTATTTCTTCCCTTTTCTTCCATTTTTTCTCCATTTTCTCTCCTCAATTATTGAAATTGGAAAGATCTTTGGGGGATAAACCAATTGGAAATCTAAGAAATGGAAGATACATGTAAATCTCAGAAAGTAGAGGAAAGCATATTTTGCAAAGAATAAATTGGGCAGTTTTTACGAGCTTAGTGCTTGATTATTATGCGTTCTTTTGGATTTGGTCACCGTTTGGTCATTCAAGTCACCGGCAACTTGATACGAGCATCAGTCTCCGAAGCAAGCCGAGTGGCGCTTTGCGTTTAAGTAATCATCGCCACATGCTCAGGTAACTATGGTGCAGATAGGAAGGAAGGGCAAGATTAGGAAATGACTAGGGAGTCTTTGCTGATGTTTATTGAAATGTGTACAGTTTTGTTCCTATAAGGTTTGGTATAACTACCTTATTTATATATTTATGTACATATACATATCAAATACATTTGACTGGTAGCTCTCGTCAATGGTCATCTAGATAGGATAAGGGTTCGGGTTAATAAAGAGGAACTTAGGGAAGTAGAACGCGTATGGATGGCCGTTGGGTTATCTCTAAATCCACTTTCATGAGGAAAGATTTATGTTTAACCTTATTCCATTTCTGTTAAAGTTATTTTTTTTTGTTTTCATTGACTGTACTATGGGATTTTAGGGAGGACTGTAGGCCATTGAATTTCTATCACTTGAAAGTACTCACAGAATTGAGAATTTAAAAGAAATGTGTCAAGTGGCAGTCCTCTTTGATGATGTGATTTTGGATTGTACAGATTTTCCCTGTACTTGACTATGAAATGTGCTAAGAAAAGAATAAGGCTGATTAGATTTTCTGCAAACATTCATTTATTAACTGTAATTAAAATTGAAGGAAACTTGAACTTTATTTGTTTGAAGAAAGCTGTAGTCTAGAGAGAGATGGAGTTGGGTAGAGAGAGTAAGAGAGGGAGAGAAAGAGAAAGGAAGAGAAAGAAATAAGTGTCTCTTCTAGTCTGGTATGGCCATGAAAGATTCTTTGACTAATCTGAGGTAAGTTTTGCTTGCAATACCATCAACTTATGATGATGTTGTATTTGAAACATATATATTGTAGTTGTGTAAAAGCCTGGTCGGAGCTGCCAGCCAAAACTTAAAGATAAAGTTGAGTTCTGGTCATGTGATTGCATTGTGAAAGAAACGGTGTGGAATAGATCAGAAAACATGATCATGTAGCATATAAGTATTGGTATGTACTGCAGTGTTCTGGAATCATCAAAATTATATGAACTTCGGCCCAGTATTGGTAAAATTAACAAGCACTGGACACAAAAAGATGTATATGGGACTACATAAACATGTAGCATACAAATGTGGTTCTCATTTTTAAGCTTTTACATATCTGATATTTAGAATACACTTTTCTCTGATGTTCCTCCACGCTTGCATAATAACTATGAAAATGCTCACAAATTAGTTTTCATCTCTCCCCATAGCTCAACCTTATCTTTAAGCTTAGGTGGTCTTCAGCATACCAAGCTGTTTTATCAAAACATACGTGAAGCAGGAGAAAAACTAACAAACAAAATCAAACGACATATTTGCATGATACTCTTGCCTCTTGCACAACCCCAAAGTACGAAGATACACCAACAACATGGTGGCCTGTACTTCAACAGAAGAAGAAGAAGAAAACAACATACAAATACCGGTACTGTATTAGTGATTGCAAAATGGCACAAGAGGCTAAGGCTTATCATTTCTTATAAAGTTTATCCATATGTGTTTAGTCTAGAAGTCCTGTAGTGTACTAGGATGCTATACACATGAACAGTCGTGTGTGAATTCATTGTCTTATAGAGAAATAACAAGAAGCCATAGAAGTATCATCTCGATTCGGACAAGTTCCTGTGTGTTCATAAAAGTAAATTCATCAAGCTTTCAAATAAAGGAAAGTTTCACACTTGTGTTTTTGTATTTTTTGAAAATGAACAGAAAATTGTAAAGGGGAGCTCAAAATTAAATGCTCTACCTGCAAACATGCATGTTGGTGAAATACATCATGTTTTTAATGATTTTTTTTTAAAGACGGCTTTCAACAGTCCTTTACCTTTGACTGATTTTGAGGAGAGAGACTAGTATGGTAGTGTATAAATAGAAGAATTAAGCCAGTGCATTGGTTAACCACCTTTCTTCTCTCTTTCTCTCCCGATGGCTGTGATGTGCTATACAGGTCAAGGAACTCCTGTCATCCTTTGGCCCTCTCAAAGCCTTCAACTTGGTTAAAGACAGTGCCACATCACTCTCCAAAGGATATGCCTTCTGTGAATATGTTGAGACGAATCTGACTGATCTGGTAAGTCTAACTAAACTTACTCCACTCCAAAAATATATTACTTTCAATAGAAGCACAAAAATCTGACGAACCAATCAAATCATGCAAAATGAGAGTTTTGATAAACTATTTATATAAAAATCAATGATTATGAATATACAATATTCAGAATACAATATAAATTCTTCAAAGTTCATAACAGATTTTGTGAAATGTCATGTAGATAATACAATACAAATCATATATAACCTGGGCAAAGGCATGGGGAAATCAAGTTTTTTTGGGGAAAATGGATATTATCAGGATAAAAATATATAAAGCAGTTGATAAATAGTGAGGCAACAACGTCACAAACTGATAAACAAATTGGCAATTTGTGTAGTGATTTCCATTGTTCCATAATTTTTCATACTTTTTCAAAAATTCATAACTTTTTTATTACTTATCCTATTTTACTCAAATTTGTGTTGCTCCGTTTCTCTTGTTTGATTGCATCTATCAAAAGCAAATTATTTTTGGAGTGGACTTAGCCATTGAATAAATGAAATGATCCATGTGAATTCTACAGATTAGCATTACAAAAACCAAGCCAAAAGTATATGTTCATATCATGTAATTTTTGTTTTAAGAAGAACAAATTAGGAATGGATTTTTCTCTACCTTTACCTCCATTTCAATCTTTAAAATGTGTATGTACTGAATACTTCAGGGGTACACTATACAAAGTGTATTTTCTTGTTTGATATTGCACCATTTTATTTGTTTTTTATTGTTGTGTTATTCATGTGTTGTATTGTTGCAAGTATACAATTCACCCATTTCCTCTGCTGCCTAACTTAGTATGCTTTATCCCCTTTATCTTTTATCAGGGATGGGAAACAACAGATAAAGTAAGTGTATTTTTGATTATTTTTTAGATTTATAGTTATTGATATCAGAGTACCTTAGCGACTTTGTTGTCCGTGAAAGGTTCAGATGTCCATAGCACTACCTTTGGTTTCTCTTACTACAGGCTATAGCTGGATTGAATGGTATGCAGCTAGGGGAGAAGAAGTTGATTGTTCAGAGAGCCAGCGTTGGTGCCAAGAATGCCATGAACCAGGTACTTATAGCTGAGGATTCTTAACGTGTGGATGTTAGCAATGCATGATTGAAGATGAATAGCTAGGATTACTGCTAATAGGATTGATGACGTTGATGTATTAGTGCATGGCACATTTTGTCTTCGGTATTGTTATCTGACCTTTCTAAGCCTTTAGTCGTCTTAATTTGGAGGAGATTCAGTGAATCGACGGATTTACCAAAGGATTATTTGCAGTTTTGACTGTGGGAAGTGAGTGTCAATTTGTACAGACGTTACAGACAAACAAACTGGATAAAAATTGTGTCGGAAAAAAAAAGAAGATTACCTTAAGGTCTGTCATTAGACATGATTTCATCTTATCTGCTTGACCTTGTCTTTCATTGCAATCCAAATTTTGTGTGAAGAAAGACTTTTTGGTATAGCACTATGATATAAGCAATTGTGTCTCTTGATTGTAAACACACAACATGTGGGGAAATTCTTTATTATGCAGTAAGAAACTTTGTGAGTTGATTTAGTGTCACTCTCTGACATATATGACTGATTCAAAACTTGCAAAATCTCAACCTATCACATAACTCATGAACATTTCTTGCACACAAAGTTTCTGGTTTTACATTATTATGGTGAATGATAGAAGATTTTCTCCGTGGATCTCTATATTCTGTCTTATTACAAATGTTATTGTATGAAGTCACACAGCTCACTAGAGTTGTTGCCTTTTTCTTTTTTCATTGTTTTTGTTGTTGTATTATCTGATATTGTATGCATACAACTCAAACTATGTATCTCTTGTTCCTTTACTCTGTGACAGGGTCAACAAGTCCAGATCAACATTCCTGGTTTATCACTACCAGGTACTACAGGGCCTAACACAGAGATCCTATGTCTTATGAACATGGTGACTCCTGAAGAACTCAAGGATGATGAGGAATATGATGGTAAATTATTTATCTTTATCCCTTTTATATTTTCAGTTTGTTGATAGAAAACTTAGGATTTATACATGCCATCTCTTAAGAATGATTTTATTGTTAATGATCTTCAAAAATTTCAATTATTTTACAGAGATGTGATGATGACGACGACTAGGATGATAATGAGCTACGATGATGGTGATGATGATGATTGTGTTTGTGACAACGACGATAATGCTGTAGATGATCCTTATGGTGATGATGATGATGATGCTTATAGTGATGATGATGATGATCGTGGTGATGGTGATGGTGATGGTGATGGTGATGGTGATGATTATAGTGATGATGATGATGATGATTATAGTGATGATGATGATGATTATAGTGATGATGATGAAGATAATGATGATGGTGATTATAGTGATGATGATGATGATGATGATGATGATGATAGTGATGATGATTGGGATGACACTGATGATGACAATGATGTAAGTCTGATGACATCACACTCCAATATTGTTATTTGTGTTACAGACATTGTAGAAGATGTGAAGGAGGAATGCCAGAAGTATGGTCAAGTTCGTAGTCTGGAGATCCCACGTCCCATCCCTGGCCTAGATGTCCCTGGTTGCGGAAAGGTAATTCTATCTTTGCATTACATCAGTACAGTATTAGATTCATATATATCTTTTGATGCACGTCTTGGTAAATAAAAGAAAAAG
>BEXV01000209.1:269345-294605 GCA_003118195.1 Hemicentrotus pulcherrimus | reverse complement strand
AGAGAGAGAGAGGGGGGGGGGTGTTATGGAAACTGATTAAATTTTTTTTTGTTATCAACTTTTAATATCTCACTCCGTCACGATTTTATCCGTCACAGGTACCCACGATGCCCTGTCCCACTTTCAGCTGACGCACTATGCGCGTTTCGGCTCTTACGACAATCGCGTCATTGAGGACTCTAATATAACGGCAGAGGAGTGCGCCCTCCAGTGTCTAGAGGAGGAATCGTTCTCGTGTCTCTCTGTCAAGTTCCGCGATGTGCATACCTACAACGCCCGAAGATGTACCTTATCAGCCCAAAGCATATACACTCTAAACCTAGCAAGGACCCAACCAAACCCGACGATTTATGATAAATATTATGGACTGTACACTCGAATTGACAAAAGTAAGAAAGCCGCTAAGATGCGTCTTGAATCATGAAATACAGTCTGACTGATGTATATAATGATATGCCCCGAGAAGCCAAACTAGAGCCTATTTATCTTCTTTTGTTTGTTTTGTTATTATTGAGAGCATGGTAGTATCACTGTTGAAATATTGAAAGCTGTGAATAGATTTATAAATTCACACTTGCAATACCCAGTAAAGGGATGCAGCATCAACTATTGTTCTGGTTTTAAAAATCGTTAAGCGTTTTAAGATCGACATTATAGGTTACTCTGAAGGAGCTGTAATCTTCTTTAATGAAGAAATTCTGGGTTTGCTATTCATACCAAAAATGAACAATTTCATATCAGACTATTTGTCAATATAAATGTTCTCTTTTACATAAATTATCTGGCTGCTTTATTATATCTCTCTTGCCAGTTTCTGCGTGCCTTTCCTTTTAACATCACCATGTGTAAATATCAATTAGTTCATTGTTAATCATAGTAGTGACATTTACTGCTTTTCTCTTCTTTTTTTTAACAGTATGTGATGCTTTCCTGCCAGATTTTGCGAAGCTTTCCGCAGGTGAAAAAGTTCGAAGTATTATTCAATGATTTTGTTTGAATACCATATGCAAACCGTGGAAGGTAGTTAATGATATTAAATGTCTTAAACTGTGTATGGAATAATATGTTCAATTATCCGTGACATCAAAATATGTATGAATACGGCTCCGAGGTATCATAAGACAGAAACATAGAGTACTTTGTACCATTATACCAAAAGGAGGTAAGAGGTTGTTCCTTCTCTACTATCCTATGTATGGGTTTTGACGTCCACTATGCCTATAGTGATGATTTCTTACCTGAAATGCCAGATGTACAGTAATTTATTTGCTATTTGATAAAAATCATAGTTCCAGAATTATTGAGGGGGGAGGGGAGGACCCACCGTGGAAAAATGAAACTTCTACTCCCTCTTTTTTTTTTGGGGGGGGGAGAGGTAATTCAACTACATTATGTCTTTCAGAAGCAATGATTCAGCTATAAGTAACTGTTATTGTTTATTATTTTAACTGGGTTGTAGCATTTAACAATTCAGAACCATTTCGTTATCTCGGTTTTGTATTCCTCGACTCTTTAATAGCTGAATGCCCTTTGCCCCTGGATATCTTGCTGAATAATGGCAGAATCAATGCGACCTTTTCCGCTTCCAGTTATATGGACGGTCATCACCCAAACCAAACCGATGTGGAAAGTGTCCTAGCCTGGATTCCAGCTAATGACGTGACTGGCGAATGGTGGCAGGTAAAATATACGATCATTCCATGTTTCTTTCTGATAATGATAAGGATGGTGGTGATAATGATGATGGCGACGACTACGTCGATGACGAAAATGATGATGATGTTGATGATGAAAATGATGATGATGAAGAATCACAGCACCGTGTGGACATGCACCCAATGCTAGCAAAAATATATCTGGAGAAACATAAGTTATATGACACTATAAATTTCTGAAATATAATTCCTTGAGTATTATTTAAATTATAATATAGGTTTTACCGCCAAATTTTGTCAACTTTACATCCGATTTAACGATGCGATCATTCAATTTCGAGCAAATTTGAAGGATCACCGATATCAACATTAAAAAGGCTAACTAGTGCATTCAAATAAATTGTATTAGCATGCGAATTCATGATTTTTTTTCTTCACATAAACGTGAAAAAGGCGCACGTAAATGCATTCAAATTCACACCTGCACCGCCCTAATGAACGTTAAGGTATTCAAATTCACAAATTCACAATTTATAGCATTTGTGCAGTCTTTAAAAAAACAACAACAAACAAACAAAAACAAAACAAAAACTTGTTATCCTCTTTGCAATCTGCTTTTGTTTTAATAAATTGTGCAAACTTTGTGTACCTTGAGATGGGACCTTTGCCTTTAATATTGAAATATCTAATTCCTCTGACAAACCCTCATCGAAGCAAAAGCAAAAGCAAAAATTAGTTATAACCATTCTCCATACTGCTAGGGAATCAAGTGAAACTGGAAGAGAAGATTAGAAAGAAACGAAGTTTATAAAATATGATTAAAATAAACATTATGAAACTATAGAAATGAACTATATCATCCAAAACAGTGAAGTAAAACAATATGGCGTGAACATATTGCAGTAAGAATAACATAGAACTACATAACTTGTTTATGTTAATTCAATTCGAACCTTTAAAGTGCGAAGATGTGTGCCTATAAATGAAATTGAAATTGGTATTAAAGACGAGATTGAACGTCTATCCAGCTGGCGCGAAATTGAATGGATTTCTCTCTTTGATGAAATAAAATTTAAAAGGAATGATATAAAACGAAATTGAATGCTTAAAGAACGCCTATTCATGAATTCAAATGCAACTCTGGTAAAATTGGGCGGGGAAACCTATAGTAAGCGATATAACGATTAATTTCTATATATAATACAGTAGACTATGTAACCTTTTACGCATATCCACTGATTCTATTCCATACAAGGTGTGTTACAGCGAGCGCGTCCTCATCACTGGTCTCGTTACCCGTGGCAACAAGGAGATGATGGATGGAGAGGGATGTTGGGTTAACTCGTTTAAAGTGGACTACAGCTTAGACGGGGAGTACTGGTGGAATCATTTAGATTACCAAAATGACCCGAGTCAACCTATAGTGAGTCAGTCTTCGTTATTTCTTTTGTATATTTTGTAGGTTTATATTTATTAACGTAGTTTAGTAAGAACATGAGGTTATACGGCTTATGTGAGATCGCATGGAGGTAATAGTATCCGAGGTGGCACGCCTGTTAGCCATCCAGGTGCGCAATGTTATCATTTAATAATTATTCTATTAAGGTAACCTTTATAATTACCATAGTGTACTCACAATGTTTATTGGCCGGCATAACGACCTGAAGCGTGAGAAGATGTTAATTAATGTACCAGTCGGTAAAGAAGGACAGGTAGTTGAAACAATAATTAGACTATCCCAAGAGATTTGGGCCATTATACTGCTGATGACGTATACAGTTAAAGAACCTTAAACGAGCCAATTGACTTTGAAGATTTTTTTTTTTACATTTTTCTTAATTTTTCTTAAAATTAAGAAATTTGTCTTGACATTTGTATGAGCTTTTTTTCTCTTCTTCTTCAGTGTTCTTATAATTATTATCTGAAACTTGGAATAAGGAAAAACAGGTGTCTCAACGTTTTTTGCTCCACAGCAAGGCTGATCAATACAGTTTGAGATATCTCTAGTTTTTGGAGCGGGGAAACAAAATATGTAAATAATCCCATCTGTCTTTTTCTGTACCTATAACATGCTTTATGAATATTACGACTTTTACAATCACTATGTAGATATCGTGTTGTCTCCTCGATTTCAGAACAAATAAAAAACACACTTTTATGAGGAGTAATTAAAAGAGCTAACGTTTTATCTTCAGTAAGGAATTCATTAATATTTCTCTGAAGGCAGTAACATGAATTCGTGTAAATCTTTATTTCCTTTTATTCTGTTTTCATTTCAGGAATTTTTCGCCAACTCCGAACCCACCTGCAACACGACGATATTCCTCCCTGCCAATCTCCGAGTGAGTTGTCTACGAATACTACCCGAGACCTGGCGAAACAAGATATGTCTCTCTGTCGGGATCATCGGCTGTCTAGACAATGGTACGGGTATCTAATTAACTAAATAGAGAGAGGGAGGGAGAGGGAGAGAGAGAGGGGGGAGGAGTCTAATAAACATATTCGTTCAGTGTCAGAATACTATGTATACCTGACCACTTCGACAACCATTTCTGATATATACATTTCTCTATTTGATTGAAGAAAAACATTTATTTGATTAATTTTTACTGGTATTAGACTGTGATGAGACAATGGGACTAAGCATAAATCGTATCCATGACAACAAGATAAAGGCATCATCCTGGAATGGTGATGCACTTCATCCACCATCATCAGCCAGGGTAGGATACATCAAACAAGTCGGATATGGATGGATCCCAGCCCAATCATCTACAGATCAATGGATACAGGTAATCAAATATGATTGGATCTTCTGAACCCCCCCCCCCCACCCACAATAACATCTACAATTACACAAATCCCACATCCTGCTTCCTTCTCCTAAATATTGATAATAATAATTTGGATTTATATAAAGCTTAATACGGAATATCGTCTCCAAGCGCTTTACAAATATTATTACTTCGGTCATTGGATTCATTCACGCACATTTTGCACCATCTCCACTCTCTGGGGAGCATTCCAATAAAATGGCAAATTACTAACACAAATGCTCTCATCATCCTACCAGGCCCCTACTTATCCCCTGGGTTTGGAGTTGCAAATGTAGATTAATGACTTGCCAAAGAATATTAGTACCGTGTCGGGGATCGAATAGTCCAGAATCTGGCCTATTTAATTTGGATCTCCACCTCATAACGGTAACTCTCCATACTTACTTGCTCCCTGTCGATGATGGCGTGATCATTAAATTAGGACTAGAGTCTTTATGTAGGTAAGTCTAATTAGGACTAGTGTCCCTTTATATTATATAAAGGGACACTAATTAGGACGCCGGGCGACTCATCCTGGGCTGGTGATCATAAATATGAGTTTGTTGATAACGCCATCTTCGACGGCTTGAATCAAGTGTCTGGGGGAATTATAGTAGAGGACCGGGCAGATTCTGGACTAGGGAACGAACCTCTCCTCTTACTTTCCTTTCAACTTCTCTTCCTTCTCTCGACCCCTCTCCTAGCTGACCAATGTTACTTGTTCATTGCACATGATGCGTTATATTTGCTTGTGTTATTAATGAGAAGGCAATTTATTAAACGCAATCGCCATTAATATAACATGATGTTTGCACAAATCACTGTACCATCATCACTGTTCGTTCGAAGGCAACCTCTCATGATGCGTCAAAATGTTCCCTTAAAGGTAATACAAAGTTTTGGTATGGGGTCATGAGCTTGGTTCAAAGAACATATTGGAAGCATATGCAACCTTACACTATTTAATGATCATTGTCACGGTTGAAATCGAATGTAAAGTGATGAAATTGTAAATAATAAACTTTTTATGTTGTATAGCTCCCTTTCAAGATTGGTATTACTTTAGCTTCATAACAATGTTTTCTTGACTAAAATCGACAGATTTTCTATTCCCGTTTGGCAAATATATATCAGATTCAATCAGAACTCAGTATTCCGAGATTTTCATGGTCGCAGCTACTATTGTATGGCCGTATGCGCTATTAGAAATTGATGATACCGATATATCATATACTTTCTTTATTGTTTATGTAGATCAATTTCGACAGTGAGAAGTTTCTCCAGGGCGTGGTCACTCAGGGGTGTCTAGACACCGAAGCATGGGTGGAGTCTTACACTATCTCATACAGCCAACATCTCGTGCCATATCGCCATGACAATGGGTCAGTCGTGGTAAGAATTTTGGTTTGCTAAATGAAAAGAAAAACCACTGCATATTCCAAAAATTGGTGTATATAAACTATAAAATCTTTTTTTTTTTTTGGGGGGGGGGCATGATGCTATTTTAAAATCGTGACCGATTTCGTCACAACTGTTTTTCCTGGTACATTTGAATGTTCTGCAGAACAAATTTACTCTGAATACAATGTTTAAGTTAACAATAGCCCATATCCCAAACAAGTAAGTGATTTATCACACATCTTTCCTATTTAGCAAGTAATTATTAAAACGAGATTCTTTAATTTCTTAAAGGTTACATGAATAAATATAATGGTATTTCCATTCGCCCACGATTGAGCGTGCCATTAGCATGATTTCTTTGATCGTTCAAGTGTTATGTATAGTTGAAGAATCCATTCCTTCATTCCCATATTACCCCTGCCTCTGTATATAGTTCCTGTTCATAATCTCTTTTATTTTGCAGCTTTTTGAAGGTAACATGGACATGACAACTCTTGTTCGCAATGACCTGGATCCACCATTTGTGACCCTTAATGTAAGAGTCCATCCGGTCACGTGGTATAATGATATTTGCCTCCGCCTTGAGTTTATCGGATGCCAGAACAGGGGTAGGTCATCATCTGATTTATTTTGATTAGTTTTGATCATTGTTTACTACATATCAATAATAAGGCCTATGATACCATGACATCTGGTTGGTTGAAATTTTTTGTTTTGCCACAATCGATTCGAACAATCTTGGACAAAAAAGTTCAAATTGATTGTTTTCAACCAGTAAACTACCAATTGAATGACCCCTTTATACGAGAAATCGAGAAACAAACCTCGATAATGTGGAAACACAGGTATATTGTTGAAGGCCCTTGATTCCCCTTCGAGAGGTCCTGTGTTCGAACTTCACGTGTTGCTTACATGTACATTCTGATAAGGTATTTTACCCACGTTTGTTCCTCTCGACCCAGGCGTAGAATGTGTACCTTAGCAATAACAATCGCAGGGCCCGCAGAAAAAGCAGTATACATACCGATGTGGCTACCAAGGGTAAATACCAAATCACACGGCCAAACCGATTCCAATCGACGAAGCCGTGGCCTTTTTCAGATAATGCTATTGTTTGTTCGGGCTGTTGTGTTACCAGGATAAACCAATTTTAGGTCTCGATCATTATTTAGAAGACTTTCACTTTCCACTTCTTCATCAGTTTGTAACCACAGACTTGGAATGGAGTCTTATAAAATTCCCAATGAAGCCATAGAAGCCAGTTCCTTCTACTACAGATATCCTCCATACAATGGACGACTACACGTAGAAATGGCTTCCTTAACTCCAGAGCAACCTGTACCGTTCTGGGAACCAACAGGTCGGCTAGGACTAGACGAATGGCTACAGGTGATCTACATTTGTTACATTCAATATTCTTAAGAGAATACCCTGAAATCATATAAAGATGTGAACACCCTCAAATCAATCCAAGAAAGATTATATAGGCCTTTGAATTTCCGGTTTAAAATTTTGTGAGATCTTCTTTATCTCTCGTTTCTGGCTATCCCTTCACCCGGCCCTCGATCTCTTTCTTCCCCTCCACTCTAGCTGTGTTCCCTTTCTGATACCAGCAATAATCATCACTTATCATCAATGGTTAATTGTATCCAGTTATCGTTTTCATTTTAAGGATGGAATTATATCTATAGCGTACATGTCGCATCTCACAAACTCATCCATTCGTAAAATATCCATTAAGGCATAGTGCAAGTGAATAATAAAAGCTAGAGAAAATAATTGGGGTAAGTTCCGTATGAATATTCTTACTTTACTGTCTTTAGGTGGATCTGGGAGAGCTACACACGGTGACAGGTATTATCACACAGGGTTCTGGCTTACAATCCCAGTTGGATTGGGTGGTCTCTTATCGCTTAGCTTTCTGGAGCATCAGGAGTACCAACGTATCAGAGGAATGGCTCTTCTTAAAGGACATCGAAGGCAATGAAATTGTAAATCTTTATTTTTATATCTTTTCTGAAATGTATTATGCCCGGATATACACGGACGTCTAATGATTCTCCTTGTATTATAAATGTATTACTGTAAAGATGACAAAGAGGGTATGTTGATTTTTTTTCTGTGGATGGATCTAATCATTCTTTACTGTCAGTTTGATTAAGTTGTTTCTGCCAATATCGTGTTTAAAAAAACCCTCATAACTATTTTCAAGTAAATGTATTCTGGTAATACCCGCCATTTATTTCTTGTCGTTAATCCACCTGTTCCCTTTTGATATGTCAACAAGCAACTAAGTGATTGTTAAAAATTTGATTTCTTACAGAAACAAACAACACCACCCCACCTCCGTCCCCACCCAACCTTGACATACCTGTCTATGCCTGACTTAGCAACGAGTTTTAAATTATATTGGGTTAGGGTGGTAGGAAAGCTTGTGATGCCTTTTAACAAGTACAGTTCAAAAAATTCGGCTGATTCGGCGCCATATTAATCGAAATGTGAATACCGTTAGAGAGAGGGAATCGTTTGAATTCTTGTATTCGTTACAATTAATAACAAACCCACAGAAAAGATTTTGTAAAATTTAAAAGTTGGGATAATTTATTTCAGATTCTACCCGGTAACAGCGATCAGAATACTGAAGCGAGGAACACCCTAGATCGACCTATCGTCACACGACGTGTTCGTATTATGCCATACGAATGGTATAATAGACGTATAAGAATGCGAGCTGAGATTGTCGGATGCCCACTGTTAGGTAAATGTTGAACGTCTCTAGACTCTATGTAAATCATGCAGATTTTGACATTGATTTAGCGAGTACCTGATCTGTTATCATGTTTTAATGCGATGTGTAACCTAGCTACGTTTAGCAATTTATGAAAATATAACTTCGAGACAGAACCCCAAATAAATTGAATTATTAAAAGAAATCAGAAATCAGAAATCACTACTTCACTATCAGCAGAAGGTAACCAGCCTATTGCTTGTTCAAGACAGCTTACATTGCAAGTTTATTCAGTAATCTCAAAGCTGTTGGATAAGTCTCCAAGCATTGCATAAAACCGATGTGCTTTGATTATTTTCATTGATAACGTTTTAAAAGGTTTGAGTGGAATAACTTGTAAATCGTCATTATGATATGAATAATACACGTTTCTAATCTTTCTAGGCACTGGTAGGGTATGTGACTCTGATAAAGTGTTGTTATATGACGGAAAATGTTACGCATCTGTAAGCAGCACTGCAGAAGGCGCGTGTAGCGATATTTTTGCTGAAGACAGCAAGCGAGCTACGGTGAAGTCATCCAGCATCCAAGATGTATTATCAGATCATCGGTCTGATCTCGTGTTCGAAAGCAAGACACAGCTGACACTAGGAGCGACGAAAGAAGGTGAAGAAGACTGGATGTGGGATGACGGCACTCCTGTCATATATGACCAGTTCTCGAATGATCTGCTAGTTAACAGTCATCTCTGTGTGGCACTTGACGGACTTTTAAGTTTTCAATGGACACAGTATAAATGCCAGAGTGTTATTCTGCGTGGGACTCTCTGTGAAATAGGTAAGCGATCGTGGGTAGCTGAAACTATCTAAACAATCTCAAAGAAATAAAGAAGGGTTAGAGGTGTCGTATTCGAGTGCTTAAAACACTTGACTACAGATTTGATGGCCAAGGGTTCGATATTAGCAGACACTTTTTTCCTTAAACGAGACATTTTATCTACATTGCTTCTATCCATCCACGGTTTAATAAACGAGTTCCGTTGATGTGGTTGGATTAACACATGTGCGCTTATCAACTGGCGCCTGGCTGAAATTCTTCCTAGGGAGCGGAGAGTTTTCACTATTATGAGCAGAATAGCCATCAAATCCGATGACCGGGCTAAAATGATAATAATAATTATAATGTGAAGCACTTTAGAAACGTATTATTGATTGTGAGTTTGTGAGACATTCTAAATCAAGCATCAGAAAACGTCTAGAAGAGACTAATACCGGCGCTTATTTCTAGAAAGGTCACAATGACATCATGCATAGCTCCCTGAATGCGATTTTATGTGCGAATGTCGTTAAATAGCCTAATTAGTATTGATAGGTTTCATACGTCAATATTTTCATCTGTTTTATATCCATTTTTGTAGATATTGATGAGTGTCTGAGCAGTGAAAATGGGTGCTCACATGACTGTGTCAATGATGAGGGTAGTTATCACTGCGCATGTCCAGAAGGTTACCGCTTAGATTCGTCCCGTCGACAGTGTGTTGGTTAGTATGATTAGCAGTGGCTTAGGAACTAGTGACATAGGGGACACCCCTCCCCCAATTAAATGGGATTAAAGGGAGATGGGGGTAGGAAAAACCACAGAAAGAAGAGGGAAAGGGAAAGAGAATGGAGAAAAATACAAACTAAACGACAAATTTCTCTCTCGCACTCTCCCCTAATCCATTGCCTATCAATTCGAATTTGACTCACTGAGTCGAAATGTAGCAAGTAATATATTCAACCTTGGGGCAATCCCTGTTTCCATACAAGTTCTTCAACTTTATGGGAAGCAGGTCGAAAGAAACATCATATTATGATGTAGGCAAGTTGTTGGCATATTGTGTACATGAATGATAAACCAGACACAACTGATCATGCAAATTCTCTCACTCTCTCCTACCCACTCGCATAGATACATGCGCAACTGACATCACGAATCCTACTAACAGCACTGTCCTCAATAAAGGATCCTCTTGCTTCTTGGTTATGGATTCTGAAGAGATCACGTGGTCAGAAGCTACCAATCATTGCATGGCAATTCAGAGTCGTCTACCGAATGCCAGTGACGTTGCCTTTATGGAGGTAATACTTCCGTTTTCAAATTAAACTGAAATATCTTCTTCTTAAAATCTTTTTAAAAAAATACTATTTCCGATATTCAAAGTGAAGGCAATATTCAAAAGCAAAATGTTTACCATATGCTAAAAGAGTGATTTCACAAATCCAATTTAGTAGAAAGTGTGAACTAACAGGATAAAATTTTTGAGTACTTTCCGCTGCATTGTGGAGTTGGTGGCAACTGCCCATATTCCGGTGTTTGGTGATGTGCTTTCCGGAGTAAGTTGTTCGGAGTTGTCCGGAGTGGATATTTGTTTTCTTTTTTCTTAAATTGCCCAAAACGCCCATTATATTTATTATACAAGGATGCATCATACAGGTTTGAACATTTATATTCATGTAAACGGTAGCCACTTAACATGTATAAGAAACCTTAATTAATATCATTATTACCCAAATTGACATTATGCCAGTTATTTACATTTATTTTTCCGGGTTGACAGTTCTATCTATCCTGTTTTGTTAGATCATGACGTCATTAAATGCAAAAGTACCAGTAAGACTAACGACATTACAAGGTAAGTGAGTGGAATTTTATTGATTTGAACTATGACAAAAAGGGATCCACAAAATATAAAGTACTCTTTACGACCGAAAAGGCATACAAATAAAATGACATCAAATGCTCTTAAGAAATAGGGAAACACTTGCACATATCGCAGATTACATCATGATAATAATTTTACTTTTTTGTAATGATACTTTTACAGGCTTTGAATGTGGCAAATGTAAGTGATGTTTGGGTAGAAGACGGTCTTTCTGCTGTGGATGAGCTCTGCCCTTCACTCATATGGAACGCGACTAAGCTTATAATCGAATCGTCTGACTGTAATGATCAGAAAACATTCATCTGTGAGCGAGGTATGTAGCAACCCATTTTTAATTAAAAATTGATTAGATGTAAACAAAAAGATGTTTCGTTCATAATTATATTCAAACTCTTGAGAATAAAAACATATATCACTGCACATAAATGTACATGCCCATACACGGATATAGATGGGCAATCTCAAGCCAATTGACACATACGTTAAAGACGTCATCTAGACGGTCAAATCGAAATATGAAGTGAAATAAAACATTTGATGTCAAGTTTAAATCTATGTTCAGATCTACTTAATAACATGGATAATAAGGTTATCCTTTGACTCACCTTTGAAATGGCTTGGTTTCCATATTTAGACACATTAATAAAATGGATCAACCTTCCTTTTAATGACACTTCTAAACTCAAGTTGGAACCCATAGATGAGACTTGATTTCTGTGACACAATCACCCTTTCAATCATCCGAATTTTATCCCGACTTTTCGAAGATCGCCTGCTTGTTATAAACTAATGAAATAAAATTTGAATTTTCTTAAACTTAGAGTATGCTGATCTTAGTTGCCATGATATTTGGTCTGATGACGTAACATCACACGTGACATCGGCTTCAGTAGGTCACATACAAGCGTACAGTTATCCTCCACTCTACAACCAGCACTCAACATGTCACTTTCTGATCAAAGGACCTGATAATATGAATATTAGGTAAGTTGGCATATCATTCTATCATTCATTCTATGCAATATATATTTACTTTTCTACCAAAATATAAATTATTATCATTATTATTATTGATGTGATTATCATTGTTTATTATTATTATTATAATTATTAACATTATTTAACACAAAAATGTGATCATTTTTTTAATATTATCCTTTTATATTAGTCATAATATTACCAATATTATCATTTTTATAATCATTGTTGTCGTATATTATTAATATTTCTGCCGTTTCTAAGTGCCAGGTAAACAGCTTATTAGTTTACCAATTAATTTAGGTAAATTGGAATTTGATGATGGTTGTAATCATTTATTTGAAGATGTTATTACTGTCTTTATCCATTCGTCATTGAAATTAGAGTACCATTAGTATTCAGAACGACTATAATACCCTCTTTTTCACTTTGAATGTAGACTGAGAATCATAAGGGTTAAGTTGCGACAAGACCTTTCCAAATCACGGTGCCAAGATGCCCTCGATATTATAGACGTCTTTAGTAACACAAGTCACATCACACGAGGTCAATATTGCGGTGACATCTATGTCGTTGAGGTCGTTAGCCAGTCCAATGTCGTTTCCATTGAACTCTCCATGTGGCCGTTGACTGCCAACATGCCCAAGGAACTCGGCTTTGAAGCCAGGTATGACATGGTCGGTAAGTAGAATGTGTTATTATTTCTTTTAGCACTTCCTATGAATTTGCTTAAGTCATTACGAAACCCTTTTTCCCCTCACATCCATTACCCACTTCCGGTATCCCACCATCAATATTCTTTGATCTAAGGTGTACCTACCTTTTTTTTGTTTAAAAGGTACTATTTGTAATGACTTTTTAATACTATTATATTTTGTGCAGTATCCTTGTGTTATTACTCATGTAAATTGCACTCAATTCCGCCGCTAGGCTGCGATGTACAATGTTTTTTCAATAGAATAAATGAATAAATAATGTAATGTGCGATAAATATATTTCCGCGGTAGCACAAGCGTTAATATACACCAAAGGAGGTACTCCTTGAATCATCAAAATCATCTATGTCCCGAGATGGAATTTTTCCAATAAATTTGACATGATTCATAGAGAGAGAGAGAGAGAGAGAAAGAGAGAATATTCAAACAATTAATAGATACGGCACGGTAAAATTCGAATAGCTGAATATAAATGAATCGTAAGAATGGAAAATTATTCTCGCTCTCCAATGACTCCCCTGGCCCTGCTCGATCGCTTCACCTTTATTATTTTGACCACTTCGAGGCATGCACGTCTGCCCTCCATCCTTCACGAATGGACCCTCACTAAGTGTCTATAGAGAACGCTTTATACCAAATAATGAAAGATAAATGCTCCCTACATCGTTAAGCGTTTCTCTATACAGTTTTAATTTTTTTTAATTGATGAAGCCTTTCAATCTCTCGTCTCGTTGTAGATTGCGATGTGATAGATTGCAATGCTTTATGTGGTGGAACAGTCAGCTATCACGGACCATCAGGCTCAATCCAGACCAAGGATTTCCCGTCTATTATTCCACCATTCACCAGCTGTGAGTATATTATTACTGTTCAATCTGATCGCTACATCTCTCTTCATTTCAACGACTTCGACATCGAGAGAGACTCTGTGAACTGTATTGACCGTGTGTCAATACTTACACCAACCGGTATCCTGAAACGCGCACTGTGTGGGAATAAGACCCAGCCTCTCATCATATCCAACTCCTCTACGATCATTGTCGCCTTGGACACAGGGTTAGCGGGCAAATCAACTGGGTTCAATCTTGTCTACAACACGACAGGTACGTATCAGTCGCTTTGAAGGAAAATCGGCTCACCTGGTGGGGAAAGGGCTAAAGTCTTTATAAACCCTTTGTAACTTTTGAAAATCCCTCATTGCCATAATCGCCCATGCAACCAACACCCCGGATATGTCATTTTTAAGTTCTTATCTAGCATATTCTGAATAAACGATATTTCCGCCATTATCTTATGTCATATTTATGCATCTATAGCTGTGGAAACCCAAATTAGTCAATATTTTGGTCAATACCCAGATGTTGTAGATCCACCAGACATGATGTGAATTCATTATATTTTTTTTTTTCAAATCAAATTTGCAATTCCTCAATAATACAGCAATTTGTGATGGCTCGTCTACGGAATTGGAAAAGGAACTCGTGAGAAACGAAAAAGCTGAACTTATGAGAAGCGAAAAGGTACACTTGCCAAAGTAAAAGAGGTACACTTGCCAAAGTAAAAGAGGCGCTTTTCCTTCATAAAAGGGCCTCTTGTAGGGGTGTTTTAAGTGGTGGTGGTGGTGGGGGGGGGGGGCAGTGCCTCCTCATGTGCCGCCTCCATCCCCCCTCCGTCACCCCTCAATAGCGCCGATTCTACAGGTGGTAACCTATTTTAATAGTGTGAATAAAGTTTTCGAAATCCCTTTTTACCCCCAGAATTAGGAGGCTGTGGATTCGGTCGTTATACTTGTTCGGGTGTGGAGTACTGCACCCTTTCTGCTGCTGTGTTTGTCTCCGTTAACTACCCCTTTCCTTACGCGCCCAATTCACAATGTCGATGGAATATCGTTACTCCTGAAGGTTCCTTCGTGACCATAACGTTTACACTTTTCGATGTCGTCTCCGACATCAATGACCAAGAGTGTACTCAAACAGACTACTTGGTTGTCTATGACGGGGTGAATGTTAATGATCCTCAGTTGCCGATCTTGGGACGTTTCTGCAATGCAAACCCACCCGCAAGTGACGTCAGAAGCAGCCTGAATGTTGTAGTCATTGAGTTTGTTTCAGATTATGATCTCGAAGGGGGTGGATTCTACGCCGAGTACCGTGCAACCTACACTGAGCTAGATGTAGACTCAACAACAGGAGGTACAGGTAACATATTTCCTTGGTTTTCTCCATCTTCCTATGACTCTCTTCCAATTTATGAAATATAAGAACGATTGGTGTCGAGGCTAAACAATGATTCATCATTTATATTTTGGTGTTGGGCAGTATTCCTTACTGTTTATCTTGCTGGCAATTGACCATACCGCAATTACTTTCTCCAATAGCATGGTTATAGGCATAAATTATTATTCAAAAATATAATAAATGCATATTTCCTTTCTTTCCAGGAATCAAAATCAGTCTTACACATCTCGATTAAGTATTACAATTAACAATAATAAATTCTTTTGCTAAATTATTGTATAACGAGATTGGTTGTCTTTTTTTTTCGTATTCAGAAGCAGGATACACCTGTCCAGAGGGTTGGGAACTCTTTGGAAGTAAATGCTTTCAGTTTACCTCACTCAACCGGACGATTCGATGGAACGACGCCTCGAAGGTGTGCCGAGATATTGGCACCTTTCTTGTTAGCATTCAAACCGCCCAGGAGATGAACTTCATCCACTACATGCTGACTTCATCATGGTTTACCGGCAACAACATGAATACTTATATCGGTAGAGCTGGTTTTAACACGATTGCAACTATTTTCGAAAAACCAACTCAAGGAAAATTTTGATAACAAATTTAATTCCAAGTTTTACTTGTTTTTATTGTCATGATGTTTGCAATTTAAGACTTTTTTTACAATTTTTATTTTTTACCTGTATTTGTATTTTATGTGGTTTTTATGAGAAAATAAATTGAATAAATAAAAATTAAAAAATACCCTATTGTATTTGATAACGTAATACTCCATTGCCATGCTCGCCTCAATAGGTGACGCACAGGGCTATTAAAATAGCGGTAGGTAGATTTTTCAAAAATAACTGCTATTGTGTTTATCAAAGACTATTGAGATAGCGTGCTCATATCTGTAAGAGGAAAAACAAGTAGAATATCAACTTAAATATGTTTGGACATACCAGAATAGACCGAGAGAGAAAGAGTGAGAAAAGAGAGAGAGAGAGTGATGGAGAGAAATCACGATATTCAGAGAGGAAGAGAAAAAAATGTGAGATAATGTGGAGAACGGGAAAAGACATAGATATTCGCGAATGAAATCGGAAAACAGGTAGGAAGGTCAATTTTGGTCTTTGACATAATGTCTAAGAAAAGAAATTGACCGGAGCAAGTTAAAAGCTTTCGAACGATTATGGTTTCTAGACCTCTGATTCAATTTGAAAATATTATGATTAAGAATGTTGTTTATTTGCTTGAATGATTGGCTAATCTCTCACTAAATATGGACTTTTCTGGATTTGTCTTTGTTTTAGGTTTGACAGATAGTGCGAAGGAAGGTCACTTTAGATGGGAGGATGGAGGTCCTCTTAGTTATGCAGACTGGTATATAGCAAACAGGTAAGGATATAATTATAAGGGTCAGTTTAGGAGAGCAATGTAACGTTCAAGCACACTTCAAGAACAAGACACAAGGGATAGAAGATAGAGAAAGGGAATAGTGAGCAAAACAAGAAGATGAGGAGACTAAGACCAGGGCCCTGTCTTACAAAGTGTTGATATCAATCGTAACTTATTTGCGATTGAAATCAATCGTAACTATGTACATAAGAGATAGGAGACTGTAAACTTGCGATTGATTGGAGGACTTACGATTGATTTGGATCGATCGTAACTCTTTGTAAGACGGGGCCCTGAACTAAAGAACAAAGACTGAAAGGACATGATGAAGGCACATAAGGCCTACAAATAGATGTTGTATTGCCCTTTGCGATAGGCCCCAAAATCTTGAAATCTACGGTCGGCTTTTTTTTTATTTTTTTACCGTCATTTAGAGAAAAAAAATATTAAAGCTTTCAAAACTGAGAAATATCAGCCCAAAGAATGAGAAAAAAAAAGGGAAAAAAGTTCTTACTAAAAAAAAAAGGGAAGACATTTCCAACCGACCGACCCATGTTTTGGCACCTAAAGGGCAATACAACATTTTTGTGTATAGGCATAATGGTAAATTAACGAAAGCTACCATAGAATGAGATTTCACTGATAAAAGCCATTGGTATATTATACAATTCGATGCCTCTTCCACAGACCTAAGGCTTTATTAAAAGCACAAATACTTTATAGAAATTTTCATGGTTTGTGCATGGTGGGGGGGGGGGTTCCTTAATTGTCCTTCGCCCATTCAAAGAAGGATCCGCCCCCATCGTTATTATGGATACGCCCCTCCCCGAAACCCGTATTAAAAATTAAATGTTCCTCTCTTTAAGTAGTAAAAGGGTGTGAAATTTATCTTAAATCATAAAACTGTATGAGGTCTTGTCTCTCATTTTTCAAAATATATTATTTTCCAGTCCTGATGAAGTTTCTCAGCCGAATGGCCACGAACAGGAAGATTGTACGATGATCAAAATGGAGAACCTACAATCCTCTGCTAATTGGCATGACATATCATGTGCATCGCGTGAAGCAAATCAGTTCATTTGTTATCAACTGGCTGAAGGTAATATAATCTCATTATAAAAAATACAAGTTACATATTGCGAGAAAAATAAGATGGGGCAATTTGAGAAAAAGAAACTTTAGAAAGATAAAGAGCAGGCACTATTGTAAAAGAATACTTTAATATTCATCTTGGGTTTTCAGTCTACATATTCTACATGTGCCTCACTTAAATTCAAAATCAAGAATATTCTGTTGGGAGGGGATGGGGTTCAGCTTTAGCCGTCACTAGAACCACTTATGATGGAAAGACAATGAGAGATAGCGAGAGAAAACAAACTGGATAAAGAAAATGGTTGAGGGAATTTGAAACTAAATTTGCGGGCGACATAAAGAAATTGAAAGTGAAATGACCTCAATGGAGAAAGAGAAAAAAGAGATAAGGATAAATGGTATACAAGCAGTATATAACGCACATTAATCATGTATCAATAAACCAATTAGATTCATGCACGCTCTGATTGCAAATTGCTCAATCGATCCCACCTAATTACACTTTCACTGTCACAGATCGCTCCCCTAACTACACTTTCTCTGTCATAGATCGCTCCCCTAATTACACTTTCACTGTCACGGATCGCTCCCCCTTACTTTACTTTCATATCACAGATTTGCACTGATCAACATCAGATCAATACGACATTAAACAAGAACTTTACAAACATCGATAAATGAAACACGGAAAACTGTGAGAAAATTTGTTTGTTCAGAATCTTGTTTAGAGAAAATGCAGTTGTCGTACAACATTACAAAAAATAAACGAATATAGAAAATACATAATTACATGAGATATTTTTAAAACATCAGCAATAAACATTATTGAGTGATTTGAACTGATAATCTCGGTGAAGAGTGCACATGCCTCTTTGATTGTCAATGTTCTAGAGTTTATCGTCATCATACACTAGTCTTGGCTAGCAGGATCCCACTGAAGACCAAGCCGATGCAGTGGGTATCATGGATGGCGGTGATGATGGCTTGGAGTAAGGAGGATACATGAAAGTAGGATTGACATGATGAGCGATGCGATTCCCTGATGTATCACTGGTGGTGGTAGATGGTGAACTCAGGGTAGATGTCATCGGATTGGAGTACGCTGAGCTCGGGATAGTGAGGGGTATCTTCTCAGCAACATCAGGTCGATAAGTCGCAGGAACTGCAGTAGGAAAACAGTACGAATGACTTGATGGGATAGGAGGTGGGGTGAACATGGCAGCACTGACTGGGTGATAGGGTGCTGTATGTGCACGGAGTGGATGAATCCCGGGAAACATGGCGAGCTGTGACTTGGAGATCGTATCAGGATAATGAGCATACGTCATCGGGATGTAGCCGGGGTGGATTGGGCTCGGGATGGCTGATGGGTAGGCGTAGGGAGAATAACTGACTGATCGTGCTCGGCGACGAGCTTGCCGTCTCCTGTAATCACCACGGGCGAAGTCGTCAAGGTTCGCGGGATGAATCGCCCAGAATTGCCCTCTGCCGTCTCCACTACGTCCAGCCTTTATGAAGCACTCATTGAGGGAGAGATTGTGACGAATACTGTTCCTCCAGCTCCTTTCGTTATCTTTGAAGAACGGGAAGCGCTTCATGATGTATTCATAAATGTCACATAGCAAAAGGTGCTTGTCTTGTGAGTTGATGATAGCCATAGCAATCAGGGCAATGTATGAGTGAGGAGGCTTCTTCGTCGATGGTGGGCTATCACAGATCGATGAAGCTCCTGAGCTGGCGTTGTCTGATGGACTCTGAGCTCCAATGCTGCTTTCAGTGCTGGATGGTCTTTCACCAGACTGTTCTTCTTGCTGAACGAGAACCTTCATCTTAGGATGGTATCGTATCTCGGGGCTGAAACGGTTAGGCTTGCTGTCACTTTGGGCAAGGTTTTCAATGCTGAATAAAGTCATGATGAAAGGTTAGAATAAGAGACAGTATAGAAGTGTCGTCGTTAGCCTGAGCAAGATGGAAATGTCTTCCCGTTTGGGACACTCCTCGTACTTATAGCCCCAATCTAAATCCTTCACATCAATCATCCAGTAGGAGAGATCATCGCCTAATGTGCTACATTCATGTTGATGATTAGGGCATCACTGGACATTGTTCACATATAATAATCTCTACTTGGTTGCTGTTTAAGCAGGACTGCCAGTCACCTAGACAATGACCTTTTGCCCTTCATCCTGACAACGGAATGTCAATCACTAATCACTCGCCAGTGAATGATCATGACGTATGCATTGATAGGCGGGAGTTCCCGGGACGCACTATTGTTATTGGTCTAAACATCGGACAATTGAAGCCATTTACTGCAGGGTGTGTTAATCCAGGGATGACAATTAAATTCTTTCACGAACACAGCTTTCTTAGAGCATTATTAGCAATTCAAACTTCGGAGAAAGGCCATAATGACAGGGCATTGGTGAAGGCGTTGTAATTACCCTGCCTTTCACCCGTACAGGCATAGAAATATCAAGTTCCTTTCCTCGAAAAAACAATTCATCCCGTCCGTCACTAGCACTTCATTAATAAGCCTCTCTTCATTTCACCCTATCCATCAGAAGAGAATCTTTCGTATTCAGAATGATCTTGGCTTTTAGAGATTCCACTTAAGACGATTGGTGATCGACATGGTATCCTGCTAGGTTTCCAAGACCACAGACATTGTAATTGGATTGAATAAAGCTAGATTAGTAATACAGAATTACTATCTTACTCCGCTTGTGTGCACGATGAAAATAATCATTAAAGAGTTCAACAAAAACATTTACTAATACAAATTTACGAATATTTATGAATAACGAATTCGATGTTTCATAAAAGCGCTCATGTATGAAAATGTATCAATTAACCATCCATCATTAGTTTGTGTATGAATTTTGCATCTACCTGGTAAGCAGTATAAATAAACTGTTACTCCATTTTACATATTTTGTATATGAGGTTCAATAGGAAATAAGATGTATCATACCTTACTTGAATATTGACGTAAATAAATATATTGACGGCATACGCATGTAAGTAAACAGACACATATCTTCAAATCTTACAGGAAACGCCATGGTTCCCTCGCGAATCGGAGACTTATCAACAAAAGGTAAAATTTGTATTTCTGTTTTATTTTGTATTAATCACAAAACTTCTTTTATTGTTTACCTAAAATAAGCATTATAACAAAATAATTACACAAAACTTAAACGATACACGGAAACACCATAATTATTTGCGACAGTATGTAAATAAATATGTATATTAGTTTCCAAATTGGATTTAATATTTAGGAAATGTCTTTATTGCTACTTGCATGATTAAAGCTTAAGTTATAATTTTGACATACATTGCATGACAACAAGTTGCATTGAATTGTTGATGACATTAATTCTATCTAAGGAAATAAACGGTGGTGATAAAGACAATTTACGACTTACAAATAGGAAAAAGCATTCATTTTACAAATATTTTAATTGTCTTTTATTTAATACCACATTTATAATTCATGTTTTTCATGTTAAAAGTTTGTTCTTTCTTTCGTCTCCCCAATAGAATGTCCTTCTGGAAGTCGTCGAATAGGAGACACGTGCATATCGCTTGCCTTAGCAGACAACAGTCAAACCGCTCTGTTGCCATGCCAACGCATCCAGTCCTCCATCTATCTACCTCTACCACGTCTTACCTATGTTCTTGGTTTTCTTTGGCCATTCAGATCGACACCATTAGGCATCTTCATCGACATACAAGGTTTTAAATACACCCTGTCTTGAGAAAGGTATACCGGTAGATGGAAAAGGATTCAGAAAAATAACATGCTATCTAACAAAGGCTGGTCAGGGGTCACTTTCATAACTCTTTTCTTTCTTTTTTAATAAAAGAAGAAAAAAAAGAAGAAAAAAAAGAACTAGATAGGGGAGGGGCAACTCGTTTTTTTCTTCTTGTTGGCAGTTCAATTTAAAATGAATAGATGTAAAATACTAGATCTTTTTTAATTTATAAATTATCACATTGTTTGGATTCAGAAGATAACGAGTGCTCCCATCAAGTCAGATGAAATCTGAAAAAGAATAGCTTTGCAATGTTCAATGTTTGATGATATTGTGACTGTTCTATTCAATACAACCAACAACAAACATTTCTCCATAACTCAATCAAAGCGTGACAAAAATGTTACATAAAATGAATATTACATGACAATTGCAATATAAAATAAAAAATGAAACCTTTGTGTAATTATACAAACTGAAATGTCCACAAGTAATCAAAGCGTATTAGGATATAAAATATATAAGCATAATTTTACCATCAGTCGAATTTTAAAGGAAAAGATAAATCCACTTAAACCAACAGAGCCTGTATTTGTCTGGATTACTCGCAAAAGAAAATGAAGAAGAAAGAAAGATAGAAAAAGAAGAAAAAAGTTAAGAAAAGTAAAGAAAATAAATGAAGAAACGAAAATAGAAAAAAAAGAAAGAAATATAATCCGTAAATATTTGATTAATAATTACATTAAACAGAGAAACTGTTTGACAAATGACACGTTTGCTTTTTACCATCCAGGTACATACGACATACAAGAACAAACGCTAAGTTCGCGACCCGATGACGTCACCTCTGGTTCTTGTCATGTGATGGAATACAATAGTGATGATTGGCAGCTAGTTGACAGAGACTGCGCACTGGCTCATAATGGCAGCATGTGTTACTTTGTTGTGTCTGGTATGGGATTGCTAATCGTTTCATTGTCAAAGTTCTTCAGCTTTCCCTTTAAATCCCTTGATATCCTGTATACAGGAGGCTAATTACCAGTTCCACAAATAGGAGATTTTTATTCAGAAAACAAGCTTTTATCTTCGAGCTTTGCCAGAAAGCGGGTAATCGTTGTTAATTTTGTTGTCTGGAATTTGAGCACCTGTCAGTAGTCCATAATATGAGATGTACAGGGCGTACGTAATATAAATATTTTTTTTGTTTTTGTATCTGCAACATTTATTGTATTAGCAATATGAAATCTTGCTGATATAGATATTCATTATATCAGCTACATGACTTTTGCATTCTTCTCTTAATAAAGAGTGAATAATCACCGACTTCTTTATCAATTTTTACTATGGTAAATAGCTTCTTCTTATTTTGTTTTTACTTTTATTTTACTCTATTTATTCCTGTCACTAATCTCACCTATTAATATTACAATGTGATGGTACATTGAATCTGATGCCATTCTCTCTCCTTTGAAGTCAGTTTCTTTGGGATGATTTATCTGTAATGAAATTAAAGACATAACTGTTATTGAGGCTATATTACCCATATTTAGGATTAAATGGGGTGTTTAATCACAACAATATCTCGACAAAATCTTAATATCTGTCATGGGGTGCAACGCCCCTTCTTCCACACCTACCCTTGCCATGACTGATTCTTCTTGCCGAGGTGGGCGAGAAGGGGGGGGGGGCTAGAACCCCCCCCTTGTGATAGATAATATTCCTAGATTTCATCGGCACGTGGTTTTACCCCGGGCGCCCCTTTCCCATTCCCTAATATGTCTTCGTGTCCCATATTAAGAATAAGCCTACTTCACAAGAAGTAATAACGAACAAGGAGTATATACATTACAAGGATTGGCAAGAAATATATAGGCAGAGTCAATAAATTGCATTGCATTTGTTCTTTTTTGATCAACAGATCTTGTGAACAGCTGTTGTGATGACATGTTTGAATGTCTGAATGGAGAGTGTATTAGATCAGTTCATGTTTGTGATGGACGAGAAGAATGCAGAGGAGGAGAAGACGAAAAGAACTGTGGAGGTTTGTAAACATGTTGTCCCTAACAACGGGACATACTTCTGATGTTTGGCATCTTAAAGTTGGTCAAACCACAATAGTATAGTAGTGAATCTGAGAGGGTTATCTGTCTACCCATGTGCCTAAAAGAAATCAACATTCTCACTTCCATTAACATCTTTTGGAAATTCAAATGTGAACACTTTCTGTGTGATTAATGATCATTAATTTATTTCACACATCCTAATGACAACATCATTTTTTGTTTTATATAACCATAGCGACCATTCCTATGAATGCAAATAAACATGTTTTATAGTATTTTTCAGCCTTTGATTTTGAGTAGTACACACATACAATTATTGAACGGTTTGATATACGTTTGATATAATATCCAGGCAGCTGAATCATATATTAATATCATTAACCCTTAAGTTCATATTCTTTAGATATAGATTCGGAGTTTATTGGTGATATCGCTACATCAGCTCCATCCTGTCCTGAATCAAGTTTCCAATGTGATATGGGTCGATGTATCTCGGCTTCATTCTACTGTGACTATGTACCTCACTGCCGAGACACGTCGGACGAGGAACAATGTGGTGAGTTTATTATTTAAGACAATTCTATTTCACATTAATGTAATAACAATGAATGAAGGTTAATTGTTATATGCAGTGTATAACAACACATGAAAAAGTTAATTATTTTCACCAAACATAAATCACATTTTCACTGCCGTTTCTCAAATAAACATTATAAATATTATATATTATATCTATAAAACTTATACTATTTATGAACTAAGTAAAAAGTGTGAATATTTCGTTTATAGATTTAATATTGTCTCCAAAGTCTTAATTGTTGTAACTAATTGAAAATTGATTAGATATCACATAATCATCACCTAAATTATATAATATTTTAATGATAACTCAACTGAAAAATGCCAACTTTTTAAATATAATAAAAATTGTAGATTTGGCTTGCAATAAGTTGTAAGTTTTTTCTCGATATGTAAGGCATTATTGTAAATTGATTAGAAATCTCATAAGTAACAGTGAAATAATGTAATGTTCCACTAGTAGCTACTGAAAACAAACAATACAAAAGATACTGACTATCCATAGAAGTATGTCATTTTTCATTAAATACAGGTTTTCAAGAATGCAACGAACGTATCAATTAAACCTCATTAGTGAATGACAGGAGATTAAGGGATGTTTGAAAATGGCAGATTTTAAGTCTTTTCAGGAACCCGGATAATTCGTCTATTGTTTCCTATAGGACTAATGATACTTAGAAAAACAGCTTAAATACTCATTAGAGGGGATTAAGAGCTTTAGTAAATGAAGTCTTTCACACCTTTCGTGAGTTTAGGATAAGCGTGTTTCTGACTGGACAACTTAATCTCAATTTCGGAAGGAATTCGAGCAGCCTGCTTCAATCTTTGAAGCCAGATGTCGAGTCTTAAAGTTGATGAAGATTAAACCTTGTTTAAGAAGCGAGTATAAACCATAAATATCTTTAAAATGAAGTATCGGCTACCCGTCATAATTAAGAAGTGTTTTGGAGTAAATTCTGCGAGGAAATCGTTATCAAATTTCAAATCATAAAATGGGATAACAATTAATATGTGATTAATTGATGTATGCAACAGATGTAAAGAAATAACTTAATTTTCATATAAGACCCTTTATGTCATGTATTTGGGGGATTATCGTTGTGTTAATTCGTAAATTCGTGAATGTGAAAGAGTTGCGCTCAGTATATAGTAT
>BEXV01000209.1:252127-268491 GCA_003118195.1 Hemicentrotus pulcherrimus | reverse complement strand
CCCCCCCCCCCCAGGGGAGGGATTGATAAGCAGGCTACATCCTACATCCTATACGATGGATACCGCATCCAGACACCTACCCCCTGGACATCCATCCCCGGATAACCACCCCCGGACCACTTCCCCAGACAACTACCCTTTAGGACACTACCCCTAGGTCAACTACCCCCCTGACAACTACTCCCCGGACAACTACCCTTTAGGACAACTACACCCTGTACAACTACCCCTAGACACATACCCCCTAGGACAACAACCCCCTAGGATAACTGCCCCAAACAACTACCCCCTAGGATATTTACCCGGGGGTAGTTGTCTTAGGGGGTAGCTGTCAGGGGGTAGTTGTCTGGGGGTAGTTGTCCGGGAGTAGCTGTCCCGGTGAAAGTCGTCCTAGAGGGCGGTTGTCCTAGGGGGTAGTTGACTACGGATGGTTATCGGGGGGGGGGAGGATGTCTAGGGGGTAGGTGCCCTAGAACCAATGGATACACCTCTGCCCATCACACCTGCCATTTCCACCTGCGAACCATGACCTAATTCCTCCCCTCAAAATATCTCCTGAAATAGGAGTGTCACCTCCACACAAATTAATGATTGACCTATTCCTTGGTGGATATTGGAGTAACAATAAAAGATGTTGAACGGCTCATCCAGCTTTTACCTAATCTACTGCAAGCACGAGAATATTGTTTTGTTTCTTTCTTTAGGTGGTATGTTAGAAACAAACGACTCATTGCAAATGCCATGCATTCGCAACTTACAAATTACAAGTACCTTTACACTTCAAAGACACTACGTCATATACATGTAACATCAAATCAACTCTTCCACTGTATACTTTGATTGATATCTTAGTTTATTGTCACATAAAGATGTGATTTGGTATGAAAAGGCAAGGGAAATTAGCGTTTAGCGCGGCTCGTTTGGCAATTCATGTGATAAATTAAATACAAATTATTTTTCAAACCAATGTAACAACATATACCTTTGTCTTGTGTAAAGATGAAACATTTGGCAAATTATGTTTCAAAAAAGGAAGGAAAAAACAACAAAAAAACAATGCATGTGGCAAAATAGCATAACGTAATATGGGAAATGGTTATTTTATGTATATTGTTTCTTGTTATTATTCTACAGCCTATCCGCAATGTAAGGAGGATGAATTTCAGTGTAGCAACGGACAATGTATCGACGCATCTCAACAATGTGACATTACTCCAGATTGTGTGGATGGTAGTGATGAAGAAATGTGTCGTAAGTTACATTTTTTTAGAAAATTTATTTTCCCCTATTTCTTCCATTTTATGAGAGATCATATGAAGCCATCATACTGCAATTCTAGTCAGTGCATGGCGTAGATAAATGGGAGGGGGCAAGTCTCCCCAATCGAATGACAAGAAAGAAGAGAAGGGAAGAAGAGAGAGAGGGAGAGAGAGAGAGATGTGCAGTTGTAAACTTTGCACCCACTTCGAGAATCACCTTAGTACACCGCATTGCTTTTTTTAATCATGTTCATTTTATGTCATTTATACATGTTGGTTTCAGATTGAACAATGGATCTGTGGATACTGTAAACAGCGTTATATAGAAAACGATTCTAAGAAATCTCTTAACTTGGTTCATTTCATTGGTTTACGAATTTCTTATGTATTCTTCTTTTTTTTTCTTTTTGTATAGAGTTCTGTTCTGGAGAAACATTTCAGTGTTACGATGGTCGATGTATCCCTGATAGATCAGTATGTGATGGGAGTCAAGACTGCCGTGGACTTAATAAGGAAGATGAACAATCGTGTGGTTAGAATGGCATTAACATACGCTATTTGTTATCTGAAAAATATTATGGTTGCAAGCCAAACCAAACCAAATAAATAATCAATATTATGTATAATTATTATTTTGTCATCACCAAAATATATCCATGTTTTGTATTCTGTTTATGTTCTTTGTAAACTAAGTCTGGGTCTGTGTTTACATGTTAGCAAAACATGTTGAAAGTAAATTGGACAATTAAATACATTTAATTGAATTATTGTCAAACTGGACATAACACAATACCACTACCAAATTCTTTCATTTCACCATTTTGACCTCATTACTTTGTTGAAATTTACTTCATAATCATATTATCTTTTTTTCCCACTTCATTGCAAAATTAATTTTTGGACACTTTTCAATGAAGGATTTATTCCGGTAGGGAGTACTAAGTTTATCCACACTTTTATGGAGTGCATGTTGCCAAACGCCTTTAAAGAGCATGGTTTATCTATAACATTTATAGTGCCCTTTTGAAGGTAATTTTAGACCCCAAAATGTCTGAAATTTAGCCAGTGACGATAATACCAATTCAGCTCCACTTAACAAAAAACACGGTAACCGTTAATTAATTATCTAATTAAAAATAACAATACATGAGCCGGCTTATTGTGTGTAATATAGGCAACACGAAAATGCGAACAAAAAAAGCCAACATCGGCATTGGCTGAAATACGAGGTAAAAGACGTTATTTTCTGTGTTTTTTCCAACGGTTTTTTCATTTTTTTTCTCAAAATATCTAACATTTGTGGTGGTACCCAAGTTTTAGAAATCGTTATATTTCAGCCGTCTCTGAACCGATTTTAATCAATCAAAGATGATTTTGTCATTTAAATATTATGTTCTTTCAAATTTGTCACTCAGGTTTTCATTATCTCACAAAAAACTATTCTGTGTAGCGCCCTCTGCAACAGAACTCAACTATCCCTTTAAAAGAATACCACCCATGCACATTAAATCTGAAATCATGATATGTTTGTTTCTCTTTTTATTTTTGTTTTAAAATATGTTATTCTTCCAAGAATCGCAGTCGTAATGAATTTCAAGAAATCAGTGTTTGGACGATTTTTCATACCACATCGTATTGCCTACATAAATTATTTAAGGATTTTATTTTATACATGTATGTCATTGTCAAAGTCACGCATTTTAAAATTAAAGTAGCACACACTACTATTGAAATCCCTTTAGGTAAATCTTTTAGGTAAAATCGTGTTGAGGTCTATTTCATTTCCGAAATACGATTCCACTGCTTCTACAATATTCCACTTTTAACATTTCGTTATTGGCATTGATTTCGTTCTCTTTTGAGACATGTATCAATTGCTTTCAACTGATGACCTCGCAATCCTGACAGCGTTTCACAAAACCGTCATCAGTATAAAATCTTCAACAACCCATTGAAACGCATGTATTACATTTTACACGCGTTTACATGTGATATAGGTCAACTTTTACTTTCGTGAAAGCGCCCTATAAGTATTATACATGGTCGTGTACTAAACTTTGAAAAAAATTGAAAAAAATAACTATTGATAATACAGAAAGTCGTGAAGATGATATATTGAGGTGTTTAAACGGTGAGAAGCTAGTGTCAAGGTGGCGCTGTCTCTTTGACTTTGATGATTATGGACTTCAACAGGGCTGTCGTGACGTCACTCATCTTCGTGATTGTGGTGAGTATTTTTAAAAATGTATTTTTTTACCGGGATTTGTTATGTGTTAATGTCTTCCTGTTGGCTTCACATTTCTAAAACTGATTGGTAAAGTAAACCGTTATGGAATTATTACTGTGTATGGTTGGTCAGCGTGTGGATTCTATTTGTATCTATATAATTAACACATAATTGTTGCTTTACTTACCGGTGTTTTCCAGATCTGCTATTTGTGTCTACTTTTTTAATCCATTGTAGGTGACGTCGAATGCTTTGGAAACACGTTCAAGTGTCCAAATTCGTATTGTCTCCCTCTACGGCGACGATGTGACAGTGCTGCAGATTGTCCAGGCGGAGAAGACGAGTTTGAATGTGGTGAGCTGAGTATAGTATGATGGACGAGTTTTTAAATCTTATTCATGCATATGGGCCAATATGCATCAATCAGGAGGGAGGGGTGTAGGGGAGGGGGGGGGGTACAATAGTAAGAAAAGTGTTTTTAATGTAAAAAAGATCAATTAATATGCTGATACAGTTGACAATGATCAATAAATCCTGACCACATAATATGAAGATCGAGGATTATCTTGTATCTGCTCATCTTGTTAATACTGGCAATGTCTGAAAATCTGATCAATATTAGAATCATATTCCTGTCCTGGATTTCTACGATGCCACGGAGAGAGGTACTGTGTTACAGACGATCAGATCTGTGACGGGGTAAAGGACTGCCCTGCTGGTGATGATGAGATGTTCTGTGGTAAGTTAGAAGAGAGAAAGAGAAAGAGAGAAAGAGAGAGAGAGAGAGAGAGGTAGATAGAAAGAGGGAGGGAGAGATAGAGTGAGAGAGAGAGGGGGACGGAGAGGTAGGGAGGTGGGGAGAAAGAGAGAGAGAGAGAGAGAGAGAGAGGGAGCGAGACAGACAGAGAGAGGGAGAGAGAGAGACACACAGAGAGAGATAGATAGAAAGAGAGAGAAGGAGAGACTTAGTAAGAGAGAGAGAGATGGAGAGATGAAGAGATGAAGAGAGAAGGGGTGATGATGGTGGGGGAAGGCGTAAAAATAGTTATAAAACAGGGTGAAAAAGTGAGATTTTAATAAATTAAAGACTGATATCTTAGTATGATATTAGATAAATATTAGGAAGGAAAAATATATCGCTGTTTCAAATAATCATAATATTATAGGGGATAAAGAGATGGTAGACGAATTCGACTGTCAGAAATTACAGAAAGTTATCCCTATCTTTGAACTTTTTTTTAAAACTTGCTCTAGACATCGCTTGCCCCTCTGGATGTTCATGTGATGGTCTCAGGTTTGATTGTCGTTCGTTCGAGGTATGGACTCCTGAACTGGCTGCTAGTATCCCTACAGATGCCCGTCAAATGTGAGTATTCATATATAGAACACACTGAACCTTATTTCATCATTGAATGTGGTGAGCAATAATCAAAACCATGTTGCAATGCGTCAAAAAAGCGGGCTTGCTGCCTGCATTTACATGCCTCCCGTATAGAAGAGAATTAGCCCCCCTGCTCAGTTGATTTCTGAAAACGTCGCCTACATACGTAGACCGAGATTATCCGAAGGGGTGAGGGCAATCGGAATGGAATGATTGGGAGAAAATTGTCCCCCGATCCCTTGGAAGGGCACTTTACGAATTACGATAAGTATAAGCGTTTAATGGTAATAGAAAGTTTTTAGTATGGGGCCAGGAATTTGGTTTGAATGAACATATTGGAAGCATATGCGATCCTACAATATTCAATGATCGTTGTCGCGGTTGAAATCGAGTCTAAGGTTATGAAATTGTAAATAATAATGTCTTTATGTTGTATAGCTCCAAGCAAGGTCAACACATTGATTAAGCCATAAAACACTGTTTGTTGACTAAATCAACCGATTGGCAATTCCCATATGGAAAGTATATATCATAACTACATATTATGAGATTTTCATGGTCGCAGTTACCATAGTATGGCCGTAAGCGCTATTTGAAATCTATCAAAATTTACCTGGAGCATCGGCATAAGTGTTTTAGGAGCTGAATTTTTCTAGTGCTTATAATACATCCACATGGGCATCCAAATATATCAAAATTGTGAAGAATCACTATCCAGCCAATTTTCAAAATTTCCCAAAACTTTGTATTACCTTTAATAGTTGTTACTATATTGATAAGGATTCCCTTATGTTGATCATAATCAAACTTCTGATCTTCACACTTCTCTTTCCTTACGTGTGATTGTGCATTTCATTTGCAGAATAATCGCCAACGTTTCTCATAACAGCCGAATCAGGCGAGCCGCAGATACCACTTGGAACCAGACGACGATAGAGGACGCCATTTATCTCAATTTATATTCCTATACCCTTCTCCTGTCACTGTAAGTTCATTTTTTTGTAGGTCTAAATAACATACGCCTAGGTTTAACTTCAGGGTCTCTACTTTCACATTTCAATGCACCTGTCCAAAATCGATGCATCTGATTATTTCAGAAAAAAAATAGATTCGTAGATTATTCTAAGTCAGATGAAGTTATTGAAAATAACTGTTTATCAATAGTTGATTCCTGTAATACCGCTATCATAAACACATAACTTATATGTGTTTGATCTGCATGATTTGTGCTATTTTAATTATAATACTAATGATAATATTTAGCTTTTATATATCGCTTAATGGAAATGTCTCTAATCGCTTTACAAATATAATGCGAATGCTTCTTAAATTTTGGGTATACTCAATATATTTCTAAATTTCAAATTACAGTAATAATTATGTTTATATTGTACTGATTTATATCATTATCTCAAGTAAAATGATATTGGTCATTAGCGATCGCAAATTTGAATTACTTTACAATCAAATTAATGGCCACCTTGTTTAAATATGTAGCAAACAGATGATATTTCTGCAATCCTCGATTTGACTATTGCCGATACAGTACAACGACTGGTAGCAAAATGTAGTAAAAGACAGTTTGTTTTTTTGATGTATATTATTAATTACAAATTGTACACATGAATTTTATCAATAGGTTGATTGACCTTGAAATGAAGATTGGTATTGTTATTTTTTCAAACAAAACTGTTATCAAATAGTAAGCAATCATGTTTTACAGGGAACTTCCTGGTAATGGAATCGAAGCGATCGTAAATGGAACGTTTATTACCCAACGAAATCTGAAGAAGTTGTAAGTAGACATTTTTCTTTTAGAAGAGTTTTAGAAAACATTGTTTTACCATAGCGATCAAGTCAGTTTTTGATGGGAATTGAACACAGTGTTTTAAGCCCCACTGCACTACTTAAAGCCACTTGCGCCCTCTATATAGCAAATAATGCCTAATCCATGACCGTAGGTCCCCCATGGTCCCCTTTTTCTTATGTTAACTGAGAGCTTATTTCAAGAGATAACCACCTGTCAGCGACCATGCAGGGAACTCCCTCCTGGCCAAACAAGTGCAGTGGGGCTTTAAAACGGTTCGCCCTCGAACATGAGATGATATTTCTTTCTTTTTTCTTTCTGGGCATTTCTATTTACCGCGTGAATAAAGCGAGGCTCGCCGTTGAGCAAGCAGTTGCCATGCTTATCGATTAAAATATAGATGCCATTTGTTTTCGTAAACTCCACGACAATCAGTATTACTCTAGCACTTCTTTAATTAATTGAATCAAGCATGAATGGGTTTACTTCTTTTGTCTTAAATGATACTCTGTAGATAATTAATGTCACAATATAATACAACAAGTTGTATATTGTCCCATTATTTTTTTTTACAGAGATCTTTCGAGGAATAAAATTTGGATGCTCTATTCTGACACTTTCCGTGGGTTGAATCAACTAACCGAACTGTAAGTCTAAACTCTTTTCATGCCAAAAACTTATTTAATGATCTCTCAGAGAAGAACCCCTTTTTCGTCCACGACTTTATTCATAAAAAAAAACTGTTTATTATTCTGCAATTGTTGTGATTGATAGGAATTAAATCATGATAACATTGTATAAGTTTAGAATGAAATATTTACTTGTGTCATGAAACTGATACCTGACGAATCTTACAATGTTGTAATGTTTTCAAAACAATGTTATCAGTGTCTTTTTTTTATACAGGTCCGGGAAAATGTGGTAGCGCTCAATCCCCTTTCAATAACGTTAGTCGATATGGTTGCAACACTTCTAGATCTCTTATAGATTGATGACACTTGACGTATTTAAACATTCCCCTCTTCCGTCCTAATGACCCTAGGCCCACCACTGTTTTATATTCATAGAAGATCCCATTCAAGGGGCGGGCTTATTAAGATTCATGATGTTCATAATCATAACAATAATTATGTTAAATGCATATGCATTGTCTTTCTTTCATAGTGACCTGTCATCGAATCCCTTGACGGTCCTACAACCCGGTGCCTTCAACTCTCTTCACAGTCTACCTATCTTGTAAGTTTGACCAAGGAGGTAGGATTTTCATACAATGTTAAATCCTCACCTAACTTACCGGTATGTAGTCCTGGGGAAACTGATTTTAAGCTTTTTCTTTCTGTGAAAGTCTTTTTTATGAAACGTAGGATATAATTATTTAAGGATTTTCTGTTTCCGATTTTAATGTTGAAACCCATTTAATTTGTACTTCGTGTACCTCTTTATTTCCCAACATTGTTTTGTTTTGGGTATACATCATGTACTTCAACAACAAATTATAGATACTTATCAAACGTCAGCGTCATTTGTGTCCACCAAAAAGAGAAATTACATAATCATCATTAAAAGTTATTATTCCATTCGTCAAACGTTTCATCGCAACAGATTATTTAAAAAATCTGATACGCAGTTTGTGATTCGCTAATTTTAAATGATCATTATGATAGCCTTTGTATGACGCTCCTAAAATTATGAAATCATTTTTTTAAGATGATAAAAAATAGTAATATAGAAAAAAATGAAATATCATAGATACAACATTGTTTTTGCTATCATTCAGACGCTTGCAGAGTCTTGAGCTAACTGCCCTTGAAGAAGGGGCTTTCGTTGGACTCGAGTCAGTTAAAGTCATGTAAGTATATGATATCAACTTTGTAAATGAGCCTAATCTGAACTGCTGGCATTGGCCGTTTTTATTTTAAATTCGGAAAAATACACTTGTGTTTTATATGTACTTAAATCAAAAGCAACATTAGCATGATTATAAAATCTCTGAATAGACAAACTTATTATACGAATTATGAAAATTAAAAAAATATATAATTCTCATCATCATCATCATCGAAAAAAAGAACATAAATTGGCATGGTGATGTAATTACATTCAGGAGGTTTTAAGTGTTGAGATAGTTATTTCATCACAATAATCACAAAATATGTCAAATATAATGCACATTTCATACTGAAATTTTGTAAGTCAGAAAGCTTTTGAGAGAGTGGCACCGAGAGCTTCGGTTTATATTAAAGTGCATTTCTATCTTACATATTACAGAAATCTAGCAGACAATTACATCGAGCGAGTGACGTCAGGAGCTTTTAATGGTCTGAACTACACGCACACATTGTAAGTATACACAAAGACAAAGTTATAGAGCCAGAAGTAATCGAAAAAATGTCAGATTGCAGGTTTTAGGATTGTAAAATGTAACTATTTTTCACAATTTTAAAACTGCTGTTATGCATTTTAAGCAAATTTCTTGACACAATTGGGCTTTTGCATTCATATTTTATTAACACAGTCCATTTCCCCCTTGTTAGTTCAAATGAAAAGTGAAATATTAACGATATTTCTTTGTTAAAAAACTCACAACTCAAGCTTTCCAATGATATTGGCAGCTTCGAACCTCAGACAAAGTAATAGCACATCTGTCGATTCTATTGTGCAACCTTTGAAAATAGCACCTGCTCGGAATAAATTGTTGCCAGTTGGGACTCCTTGGTAACGTATGTGCCAATAAACCGGTTTACTAAGCTATTTCACATGTATGGATTTGTCTTTCCTGAGGACATAGTGACGAGCTGTTTCATTAACCTGTTATTAACGAATGAACTACAATACCTGGAATCCAGTCTGCATACATTAAGTGTTACTATGTCGGGCAAGCCCCGAGCATGCTTACAGGAAACAAAGAACAGTCTTTCTTTAAACAGTATGCAATTTGAATATATTCATAACCGGTCTATTATAAGCAAAATTTAAGATATTTGGTATGATGCCAAAAGAAAAACAAAACAAAACACTTTGACTAAGAGAAAGAACACACAAGGAAGCGTAAACATTATAGAATGAATTTATACGATTTCAAAATGGTCTCATACTAGTTGAAGAGCGAATATTTGTCAGTGAGTTAATTGTGACATTGTTCTTCTCCACAGGAATCTCGAAGGTAACGACATCGTTACATTTGAAATAGATATCTTCAGAGGACTCGACGGACTCCGACACCTGTAAGTTTGCTATCGACTTGAACAAATTTAATTAAACATTTATAACATGTTAATATCAGTAGAAGAACCGAAAATGGTGATATCAAAACCGAACCAGAATAGAACAATTAATGCTGATACTTCCTTTCCCAGCTAGCTAACGAAGCGCATACTTTGCAGCATGAACTTAAAAGAAACAAACTTTCTTTCTTCACCATTTCCAGCGAATAAATTTCGTCAGCTATTAGTCCGTTTGAAGTGAAATTTTTCCTAATCGAGATGTGAACTCTTGGTCTTGAAGGTGGAATAATTTTTTTTAACCCCAATTTATGGAATGATTTTGACAATGATTTATTCCTAATTGATATAGATAATAATATTCATTTTCAGATTTTATTGAAAGGCAAAGCAATGGCCTCGTAACTGTGAGGCCCCATGATCAAAATCGTGTCGATGTGTGCTATATTAGTGCCCTTTTGTGAGGCATTAATCGTGATTCTGTCATTTATGGCCTAAGGGCGTAGGTCCCCTAGTTAATAAGCATAGTAGCATGCTTTAGCAGTCACGCAAAACAAACACTCGCAAAATGTATGGAATAGTTTTGACAATGATTTATTCCTAATAGATTTAGATAATAGTATACATTCTCTGAGAATGTTATTATCTAAATCTTTTAGGAATAAATCATTGTCAAAATCATTCCAAAAATGGGGGTAAAATAAAATTATTCCATCTTTATGACCAACGGTGTATATTTCGCTGGCCAAGGTATTCATTCATTGCAAAGTTCGAGCGTGTTCGCTCATTTGGAACTTGACCCGATAACGAGAGAAAAGGCCTCAATTTTAAACATTTGCAGAGCTTGAATATTAATGCCTTATCCAGAATGATTTCTTTTCTTTCATTCATCAGATCATCAGACCTATTCTTATTTTGCTGCATTGTGTCTGATCTTGAGAGCTGCTACCCTCCAGAGGATCAATTTTCATCATGTGAAGACCTGATGCGATCCGATGTGCTCCGAACCTTCATGTGGATACTCGGTTTTAGTGCATTCATTGGCAACATCTTCGTCATCATTGAACGAGCACGAGAGAAGAAGAAATTCCGCGTCCAATCTTTCCTGATATTCAACCTTGCTATATCTGACTGTTTGATGGGAGTCTACATGCTCATCATTGCAAGCGCGGATGTACACTTTAAGAGTGTATACGTTTTTCATGCAGAGAGTTGGAAAGCTAGTGGTATGTGCAAACTGGCCGGAATCTTAGCCAATCTTTCCAGTGAAGTATCAGTGCTTATTCTCACTATAATAAGCTTAGATCGTTTCCTCTGCATCGCGTTTCCCTTCTCACAAAAGCACTTGGGAAGGAAATCAGTACGCATTACAGCAGCAGTGATCTGGTTAGCGTGTCTTATCTACAGTCTAATCCCAATCCTACCTTTCCCATATTTTGGTGAGAGATTCTACGGACGTTCCGGTGTATGTCTTGCTCTTCCGTTGACCAATGTCAAGCATCCAGGGTGGCAGTATGCCATGAGCGCCATCTTCATCAACTTCATTGCCATGGTAACCATCATTGGCTGCTACATTGTGATCTATGTAATTGCTAAGCGATCGGGATCAACCATTAGGAACAACAAACAGATGGCTTCAGAGGTAATGATGTGTTTGTTTTTGTTTTGTTTAATCATGATGATGTACGTAATACAAACGAATGCCTAGAGAGGCCTATACACACATCTTGTGCATAGGGATACTCTATCCAGCATCCCCCAGTATTGATAATGTATGACTGTGTACATCTTTTTGAATATAACATCATTTCAATAGTGGAAGATTTTGAAAATAATTATGATGTATAGAACTTGTAATAATTTCTGTAGCCCCCAATTTGCTGTAAAATTCTCTGTCTTTTTTGCTTACAGTTTAAATTGGCGGTCCGAACTGCAGTAATCGTTGCTACGGATATATGTTGCTGGTTACCTATCGTCATACTAGCATTTGTTTCCCTCTCTAACTCTGCCACCATACCACCGACAGTCTACGCCTGGATTGCTGTCTTCGTTCTCCCAATCAACTCGGCCATCAACCCATATCTCTATACCATCTCAACGGTCGATGTCAAGACGAGACTGGCGTCGTTTCGTACGGGTTCGACTCTCTTTTTGGGCAGCAACAGCAGTGGGAAAAATGGAACTTCAGGCAAAACCGTCAAAAGTGAAAACAAGAATATCTTTCAACCCAATTTTCTTTTTCTAAAGTAAAGATATTTAGAAATAATAGAAATTGTCTGTTCTGCCAAGATGCACATGCCTACAAGAAAAACATAAATTGGGGCAGGAAAGGTGTAGCACACAGAGAGAAAACAAATAACCGAACAAAATCACAGACACAACGAGGCAACAATACTCTTAAAACTTTCGAAACAGAATATGGGAAGTGTCTTCTAGAATTGTCTGCATGCTTACTATTATTTTAAAGTCTTTTTTGCAATGTATGCATATTATACCTTTTCATTTTGTTTGTTTTCATATTTCCCGACACCTTAGATTCAACCACAACTATTCCTATGAACTCAAGGAAGTCTGGTCGTTTCATTCTATCTGATGCACTCAGTCTCATCGGAGCCAAGAAGCTTCACCTGAAAGTCGAGGATGTTCAGTCTGTCTGGAAAGAATTGCACGGTGTACTTGGCACAATCCACGCATGCGGCATGACCCATGGGTCAATAGATGCTCATCATGTTATCATCGAAAAAGAGAAGGTTAGTGATTCGTTTAGCTCTATATAAAACACATACACTCTCTTTTTGGTTATGGTAAAGAAAATGATGTAAACAAGTTGAAGTTTAAATATTTTTAAAGGTACATGTATGTTATGTAATTTCGAGATGTGCCCCCTAAATGCTTTTTGTTTAAATCTCAAAAGAAAGGCAAATGAATTGTGCTATAGAAAGTGAAATTGTATTACATGTTTTTTTAGCTGGTTCGGATTGTAAAGTTTAACATTTTTAGAACACATAAAACGTATATCATCATGATGCTTTATGAATTCCAAGAATAAACCAATGAAATCAGTTAAATTAGTGAATATTCCAGAAAATACAGCAGCCACCAAGGCACTTTCATTGAAATAATGTACAATTACTAGCCTGCTTGTTCCTCTTCTTGACGTTTTATTTCTTTATGGTTCGGTCATCATGTCTTTAAATCCACAGGAGTCGGGGAAGTGGACAGGCTCTCTTATTTTGACGTCTACACGCGCCGCCAACGGTGAGACGAAAGACAATTCTGCGACTGATGATGATGTGGAGAAACTGGAAGCTGTTATCGTAGAACTGAATGACGCACTGGGATTTGACACCATTGTATAAGAGCTCCGAAGGCAAAGCGAATATAATTTGTTAGTGCCATTCAGTGCCTAACCATGACAAAATGTGTAAAGGAATGTGTATCATATTTTTACAGATATCATAGTTCAGGTTGTTTATATATTATTTGTATTATCGTAAGGGGAATGCTGCCGCTTTTCAGGGCGGTGAGTTGTACAGTAGTTATTAGAAGAATAATTGTTCAGGTGCAAACTGGCCATCCAGCTGGTGTTTTAAAAACGAGAGAGATACTCTCTCTCTCTCTCTCTCTCTCTCTCTCTCTCTATATATATATATATATCTATATAATCTGAGGGAGCCATGTAGGGGAGGAAAATAGATAAGGAACGAAAGGGACTGAATAATGTCGGGAGAAAGAAAAGAGAGAGACACAGAGAGAGAGAGAGAGAGAGAAAGTGAGATGGGATATGGAGGAGAAAAGCTCGGATAAAAGCGAATAAGAAGGTAAAGGGGGTTCAGGGTAAAGAAGGATAATAGAAGAAAAAAAGGCAAATTGATTTCTGTGCTATACAGTAGCTATATATAACGCGTTTATGAATTCATTTGTAGAAAAGAGAAATCTTGACTTCGTTGGATTTATTTATTTTATTGATTGTTTTGTTTTTATTTTACATTATGAATATGAGAACTGACTCTGTATATAGTATGTGAATGCAGATTATGTATATACAATTGTTTCACTACAAATTCCAGTACAGCTAAATATTTTTACTCTTTCATTTCATGTTTTATGAATCCATATATTGAAACGATTCCTATAAGGATAAACCCCAGTAAATGTGTTTCTAATATTACCTGTTTATTTATAGATATTTCTAACACATCGAACCATATGCATATAAAAATATTCTAAATAGTTATAAGGGTGTATTAAACACAAAAATATCATAATGTGGATATTGTTAGTAGGTATACTAGTTTGCAAGGCTGGCAACTTCATAAAAATTATATGAATACAATACAAATCATCGGAACACGGCAACTTACAACAATGTGGCCATTTTCACCAAGCGTATATACCCCCCCCCCCCATTTGCAATCCCGGGGGAAATATTATTTCCATATACCTTGCCATGACTCTACAGCTTACGGAGCTGTTTAGATGCTCACCTGTACCTGGAGACGACAAGCTTCCCCAATTATCAAATCTGGACGTGCCTTTGTATTATCAAACGTTTAATCAATATGGCAAATTTTCGGTGATTAAATTCGTTTGGGATATACCAATTATTTGTTTATAAAACATGTAGTGTAAAGCTCATAATAGTATTTCATTGTTTTACTCATTACCAGAATATTAGAGTATTACACAAATTATGAGTATTGTATTGATATAACTTTGTTTGCATCTCTTTTTAATTTTATAATACAAAGAATTTGAATTATTTGATAAGCATTTTATGAGAATTACCATAAATCTATTACATTTTTTGCATGATATTGCAATCGAGTTGTAAGAGACAATTTAATATTTGTAATGCTTTTCTTATTTCATTTTAGTTACTTATACAAATTATAAAATCATTTGATTCATGAAGAGTATTGAGAGATAACTGATGTATACATCAAATGAGATAAATATAATGTACACACGAACAACAACAACAACATAAACAGCCAAAACAAAATCTTCCCTTCTAAATTCACAAATACAAGACATAGTCGGGTAGGGCACTCTCATCAAATTTCAAACATGGATATGAAATGGAAACTATCAATGTAATATCAATCGATAACTAAATTTGATCTTTATTATTGATTTATCATCCGAATAAAAAGAAGGAGAAAAAAGCGTTCTAAAAATATTTCACTCGAGGTGTAGGGAAAATAACGTAATGACAAGCATACATTAATTGGTTGACAAACTTTGACATGTATAATACTGTTGACATCAATAACCAAATTGCAACCTAATCTGCAAAATATCATTATTTATTTATTTATTTATTCGAGTTTTATTTAGAATAAAGGGTAGGGACATTCAATAAAAATCTGCTTTCCAAGTACGCCCTCTAGGACGACATAACAAAAATGTGATATACAAAAATACTCAAAATACATGAAGATATAACATTCATAAAATCAAAGCATATATTTTACACAACATAGAGTACAAGATATATGTCACATAAGAAAAACAATTATACCGGTAAAGGAAACAAGAACGGTGATTCTACTATAATAAATGCTTGGCCAATTGGCATCCACGCTTAAATGTTTTAAATGATTTGGTTGATTGAATTGCGAAAGGGAGTTTGTTAAACAGGGTGCCTGCTTGAAAATTATCTTCAAAAAGAAAAAAAAAAATCGATTTACAGGTATGGGATCTAAAGAAGAGAATTTAATGAATAGCGAGTTCAGTAGTTGAAGGTGCAATAATTGATAAGTGAATGACATTTATAATTTGAAAAAAACTCACAGACAGTAGTGATATTATAATCTTTGGTCGACTGATTGTCAATTTAAAGAAGTGTACATTGTGGTGTGTCGTAATCCTTATTTAAAATCAATCTCGCAAATCTTTTTTGTATATTTTTTTTCCTTCTATTTTATCTATCATACAGTCAGTGTTGATTTAATTTCTTTATCTAATTTATGATGAGAAAGAATGTTTCACGTTTTAAATATTCCTAGTTAGATAGATAGTTGTATAGTTTAAGGTCATTTTTCAAAGGGGCTGAGATCATGTATGTCGTCCAATGATCAAAATACCCGTGGTCCGTATATTGCATTCAAACAGCAGTCGATACAATACATACAATGCAGTTGAACAACCTTTGCATGTCGGTAACTATTTGATCTATTATGCAGGTTTTGTTTCAACCACTTAACTTATTCTGCCAATAAAGGGGTTTATGGTATGCCAAGACATTGTTTCGCTAGCAAAAGGTGAATAATAAAAATATAAAAAAAAACATGTAAGTTCAATCACTTTGTATCATCTTATTCCTTTGAGTGAATGGCCACATCTTTAAGCAACGAGTTTTGTTTAATAGTTCCTTTTTGGAGGGATTGTAGTCACAAGAATAATATGATAGGATGATTGTCAATTTCATCAGTACTTTGTATTTTTTTAAAATAAATATCATTGG
>BEXV01000209.1:239416-250668 GCA_003118195.1 Hemicentrotus pulcherrimus | reverse complement strand
AAAAAAAAAAAAAAATTGGGCCCCCTCCCCCAAGAAATCCTGGATCCGCGCCTGGCGCACCACGTTCGGGCAAACGGGGCTGTCGTCGCCGCCTGGAACATAATGTTAACTTAGCATAAAAGCTGGAGGCTAGAGAATTTATGGGTATCAAAACATGAAATCTATCGAAAAAATGCGAAATTCGGTCCCATGAATGTCATGTTATCATTAGTCATACCTGCACAGGTTGCACATTCCGTGATATACAGGTGAAAGTAATAATTTCAAAACTGTTTCATAATGAAGCACCACATCCCCTGGGAATGATTTTAAAGTTAACAGGTTTGTGCCTATTGAAGGTAGTCTGTTCTGTTTGCTCTCTACTCGTTTACTACCAACTCATTTAATTTGATAGTAACTGGATTCACAGATTTGCTTCTTATTACTATACAGTTTAATTTATTAGAACAAATAAGATATCATTAATGTCATTTTTTTCTAGCTGACGCATCCTTAAACTACAAATTTACAATAAAATGAAGCATATATTTATCCACCTAATTAAAATTAGAAATGAATTTGAGGAAGAACATGATGTACATGGACTATAAACTATCAATCTGTATCATTATCTGAAAGTAATAGTGAGGTACCGAAGATAACATTTGATTCAAAATAGTTTTAACTCTTTAATGACACTACCCCAAAGATGAAAAATGTAATTCTTTCTTATAATTAAAAACAAATTTCATGATCTTTACTCATAAGGTTTTTAAATAATTCCACATGAAGTACCCTTTTTTCACTTACTGGAGATCGCAGAAATACAAAAATATTACACACGAAGAAATACCATTCATCAGATACCTTAATACTCTCGTAAAGCTTGAGATTAAATCCTGTCTTTTTCATTGTACTCGAACCATTGAAGTAATTCTGTGAAACTGGTAATTATCCTCGTATATACAGGATATCGAAGGATTTAACAGGAAAGCTAAATTACATGAACAAAGGACCGATTAGCAATCTCTTATCAGACACAACAAAGTAACACATGCTGCCATTATGAGCCAGCGCGCAGTCTCTGTCAACTAACTGCCAATCATCACCATTTCATTCAACCACGTGACAAGAATCAGTCGTTATGTACTCGCAACGTGTACTCACCGTTTGTCGTATACAATTTTTTGAATGTTTATTTGAATCATGACTATATATCATTAAAAATAACATACAGGCAACTGGACAGTGAATATTTTTTGTTTTGCATAAGTTAATTTTTTACTAAAAATACGGATGATTGAAAACATCCCATAATCACAAAAACCTGTAGTTTATGCAAAGTTTCTGTCTATTAATATAACTACATGTACTGGTGTTAGGCGTTATTTCGTTAATGTTAAACTTAAAATATAAGAACATAATACAAGTCTTGACAGAGATACGAAAGCGGGGGATTCGATGGGTTGCATGGCAACTGAGCAGTTTGATCGTTGCCTACGATAGGTCTCCAATTGAGCGATGGCTTACATCGTGGTAATCTTTCGGAATAAACAAATGAATTAGGCATCAGAACAGGTTATCTGTTAAAAACACGACAGTGGCATAACATTGAAGAGACCTGTGAACCACTTTGGTGTGGAAAACCCTCCTTAAAATCAGAATAATACTTGAAAATTATTGAAAAGGAAAAATTACACAATAAAGGCAAGATGTGCGGATGTTCAACTATGTACAACCGTAGCAATATATTGTTTTGATATCCCAATATTTTAGCAAATATATGTCGATTGAATAATGGTTTCTTTCTCCTAGCATATGTGTGTGAGTCAGTGGTAATCTATTTCACTGTTTAAACTTAGCTTTTATCCCATTACGATATCTGTGGTCTTGGAAACATAGCAGGATATCATCCATCATCAATCCTTTTGATTGAAAACTCAAAAGCCAGGATCAATCTTAACACAGAAAAGTCACTAAATGAATAGTATGGAGGTATATTAAATGGTAGTTATTGAAAAATGTATTGTTCTTCGATGGGTACTTGACTTTTGTGAATACCTGTAAATACCAGTACATGATGGACAGGGAGTACTGAACGCCTTCATCAATACCAAGTTATTATGGCTTTTCTTCGAAGTTTGACCTCTTAACAATACTCCAAGAAAGCTAGTTAGTAAAAGGATCTTCTGATAGATTAGCGAGTTTTAATATGGACAACACGCCTGTTGTAACTGGCAGTGTAGCTGTCTAATCTTTAGACCAATGACAAGTGCGTGCTGGGAGGCCCCGCCTATCAATGCATACGTCACGATCATTCACTGACGAGTGATTAGTGATTGACATTCCGTTGTCAGGATGAAGGGCTAAAGGTCATTGTCTAGGTGACTGACAGTCCTGCTTAACAACAACCGAGTAGAGATTATTAAATGTGAACAATGTCCAGTGATGCCCTAATCATCAACATGAATGTAGCGCATTAGGCTATGATATCCCCTAGGATGATGGATGTGTAGAGTTTAGGTTTTGGCTATAAGAACAAGGGATATCCTGAACGGGAAGCCATTTCCATTTTGCTCAGGCTAACGACGACACTTCTATACTGTCTCTTATTCCAACCTTTCATCATGAATTTATTCAGCATTGAAAACCTTGCCCAGAGTGACAGCAAGCCTAACCGTTTCAGCCCCGAGATACGATACCATCCTAAGATGAAGGTTCTCGTTCAGCAAGAAACGCAGTCTGGTGAACGACCATCCAGCACTGAAAGCAGCATTGGAGCTCTGAGTCCATCAGACAACGCCAGCTCAGGAGCTTCATCGATCTGTGATAGCCCACCATCAACGAAGAAGCCTCCTCATTCATATATTGCCCTGATTGCTATGGCTATCATCAACTCACAAGACAAGCACCTTTTGCTATGTGACATTTATGAATACATCATGAAGCGCTTCCCGTTCTTCAAAGATAATGAAAGGAGCTGGAGGAACAGTATTCGTCACAATCTCTCCCTCAATGAGTGCTTCATAAAGGCTGGACGCAGTGGAGACGGCAGAGGGCATTTCTGGGCGATTCACCCCGCAAACCTTGAAGACTTCGCCCTTGGTGATTATAGGAGACGGCAAGCTCGTCGCCGAGTACGATCAGTCAGTTATTCTCCCTACGCCTACCCATCAGCCATCCCGAGCCCCATCCACCCCGGCTACATGCCGATGACGTATGCTCATTATCCTGATATGATCTCCAAGTCACAGCTCGCCATGTTACCCGGGATTCATCCACTCCGTGCACATACAGCACCATATCACCCAGTCAGTGCTGCCATGTTCACCCCACCTCCTTTCCCATCAACTCATCCGTACTGTTTTTCTGCTTCTGTTCCTGCGACTTATCGACCTGATGTTGCTGAGAAGATACCCCTCACTATCCCGAGCTCAGCGTACTCCAATCCGATGACATCTACCCTGAGTTCACCATCTACAACCACCAGCGATGCAGCAGGGTATCGCATCGCTCATCATGTCAATCCTTCTTTCATGTACCCTCCTTACTCCAAGCCATCATCACCGCCATCAATGATACCCACTGCATCGGCTTGGTCTTCCGTGGGATCCTGCTAGCCAAGTGAATGGTGACGACATCTATTCTTGACAATCAAAGAGGCATGCGCACTCTTTTTAATTACGTGCAAATAGTTCAAATTGTTGATTATTAATTAATACTAGTATTTTATAAATACTTCAGATATTTTCACCTTCTATATACTTCTGAATATCAATTGCCATGTTGTAAAACAACTTTATATTTGAAAACATGTTCTTCATTAATACAATTTTTCTTGTGTTTGTGTTTCATTCATTGTTCAAGTTGTATGCCTGAAATTGCGTATGCATGTCGTGTAGTGTGAAAAGATTTGGAATCTGAAAGCATGATAATGGTGTGGACTGATATTGTGATATTATGAACATTTAAAGAAAAACAATCTGAAAGAATTTTCATTCTCGTTTTACTTTCTAACCATCTATTATTTCTACATCTTTTGTATCTTTTCTCACCTTTCTCTATCGTCTCTCTCCATTCTGAGAGAATTTTTCTGAAGCTCTCTAATTCTCTCTCTCTCTCTCTCGCTTGTTGCATTCTTCCCCAGGGGATGTTTCACAAAGATCTACGGTGGAAAGCCGTTAGCATCTTTTCTCTATAAAATATTTTGTAAAAAAGTTATTTTAAAAGGCATAAAATGTTGATTCAAATCATTCATATTATCTATTATCATGGGACATTTCAAGTTCTTGATGTGGAATTAATAATTATTTTTGCTTTTGAATATATGTCATTATAAGGCTACTCATGGCTCTCCATATTTGTTAAGTCCAACTTAGAGTTAAGTTTGACCTAGAATCTTCGTGAAACACCCCACTGGACATATTTCAATAGCTTGTTCCTCTTCTCTCTTGTATCACGTCCATACGGTCCATATTCCTAGCTCTACTTCATTGCGCCCGTCAGGTTCAGTAACACTTAGGCCTATTTATTATTTAAACATTTTAAGAACATAAAGGAGGAATACAAGAAAACGAAGTACAATACAATCATAAATATTTATAAAAAAATATCAACTTATGCCTGTGAATTACCAAAATGAACAACGTTACTGAAGGCGGCTCTCCTCATTAGTTCATGGTATAATACAGCATTATACGTACATATATATTTTGCTAGGTTAATTACATCACATGCAGTCAAGCATACTATAGATTGCGCAATTATGTTAGTTATATGGCGTTATAATTAACAGCAAATAGTTTCTGTAATACCCAAATCTTAAACGTATCTACTGATCAGGCGAGAGAGAATATGATTAATGTTTGATACAAAGTCGAACCGACATGTAATTTCTAACTTTTATATATTCCGAAGAGCTTTATTAGCCAGAATTCCTCGCATAAAACATAATAACTGAGCAATATATGGTCTTATTTATTTTTATGAACGTTTATCAACATTTTCCTTGACATTTTGATTATCAAAGAAAATATCCAGGTTAAGCGTGCTCTTTACGTGATGAATATGATCTCGTGTTGTTTACAAGGAACACAGTTCTAAAGATGAAAGATAATTTTTGGCGCCTCTTTATGTGTTCATAATATGAGGGCGGTAATCGGATTCTCGATGTAAAATGAAGACAACAAGCATGATAAATATATATCTATATATTAACTTTCACAATGAGGAATAGAGTGAGTGAGAGAGAGAGAGAGAGAGAGAGAGAGAGGAAGAAGAAAGGAAAATGACTGAGAAAACCAATATAATCCAAATCAAATTCTTAAACTTTAAAGGTAGGGTGGCATCCAAATATAAGTTGATTCCTGTTAATGTGCAGGGCTGCATACAATTCATATTTTATTATTCAAACATCTAAATATATTTCATAGATTTGTAAATGTTTTTAAACAAAAATTCTCAGACCTGCTTAGCCCCACCCTAAAAAGATCTCCAGATCTCATTCATCTTGTGACCTCATCTGTCAATCTTTAGTGAGCTAACAAGAGACAGTGATGTGTAACTAATTACCCCAGCTCAGTACATGCTCACAAAAGAACTGCATTCTTTCATTCAGTACCACCACATTGCCTTTCTTTTCTGGTGATGCTACAGGACGTCTGACATAGCAACTCCTATGTTGGTATTATATGGTCTATTGTAAACAGGTGGTCAGCTCTGGTGAAGTTGGGTCTGAGAAAAATATTTCATAAAAAGAGATGTTATTCATTATGAAATGAAATGGAGGGGTTATGTGACTTTTTAGGATGAAATTACAATTCATATAGCTTGTGGCGACTATTTTGAATTTTCGAGGAAAAAAAGAAGAAAAAAGAACTACCTGGGGCTCCGCCTCCCAGACTCCCGGCAAAAGCTCTACCCTGCACCCAATCCATAAAGTTAGAAGTGGTTCCCAAGAAAAACTTTTGTTGTATACAACTGGAGAGAACGTGTGTTGTATGTTGTTAAAGCTTCTAACATCCATTCCCGTGGATTAAAAAAAAATAAAATTATTTACACAATTTCTTGTTGTCTGCTGCCTCGAGATCACTGGAGCAAAATATGATAACAATGCATAACAAGAGTCCCCATTTAATGAAGGATGTTTAGGGAATTAATCACCTAAATTAAAGAAATGGAAAATGGTTTCTTTCCTACCTTGTCTCGTAGATACACTTATTGTAATGCTGGCACTTGGGACATATATTATCTCACAAATAGTAATTCAAATATTGCACATAATATGTAAGACCATGTACAAACTAATGACGCTACTTTGCGAATTAAGTAAGGAAGAAGAAACTTATAATCTCTATAAAGTAATAAGGCCTCAGAACCGAGTAGAGAAACAAAGCGAAGAAATAGGACAAGAATTAAGATGAAGCTGAATTAGCTTTGCTGTAGATCGACTCAAGACTCTCTAGAATACGTGTGCTCTATATGAACAGCTCGGGAGAAGTGAGGAAAAAAAAGGTGAAGCAAGCAAGTGTAATGTTGGAAATGAAATAAATATGAATATGAATATGGATGTACCTGTATAAGCTATACCAGTACATTAAGTGGTTGCACATCCCAACACTTAAGGTGTGGAATGTGCTTGCCAGAATAAGTATGTGTGGCACTCTAGTAATGTAACAGGTGTCACTAAGAAATGAATGACAATGGAATAAAAGGCTAGACGTCATGCCATACAATAGAGACAAGACAATAATATCTTCAAATGCAAAGTTCTCCTAAGGTAAAGTCACTACAGATTAATCTGTTTTATCTAGATAGATTCTTTTACCATTCTTGAACACAATAATGTGGGCATCCTCCCATTTAATGTTGTGTCCATTACTAATGGCGTGTTCTGCTAATACTAAATGAGAAAGAATGCCCAATCTCAGGGCTTAATTGTGCTCTTTAACAAAATCACAATAGGGTCACTGCAATTTTAGATTTCAAGAGATGGATACGAGTTTTTATCGATTGCGACGGCTATTTAGAATATTCTGAATGTCAAAAACTCTAGAGATTTCGGAGTCTCAGACTCTTAGGTCCCCGGTGGGGCACTGTCCCTTGAACCCCGGTAGGGTCTCTGTCAGCACCCTAGGCTCTGCCATGTTGTACGGATCCATTAGAAAGCAAAATAAGCCCCACTTCATAATTTACATATATACTGCGTACAAATATTCAAAGTCTTTTTGCTCTGCCCCTCACTCAGAAGGGCTAGCGTTTACGCGCGCTTGCAGTGTAACTTCGCGCACTCGTCGGCTTCGACCCCTTAACAAATCTTGCATCCGCCGTTGTGTAGTTTTATCCCTTTCCTCTTTGCTTCCTCGCAACATTTGAAGTTTAAAGTTCATAATCTGGTGCGACAAGTCGCATGACGTTATTCTCCCCATAGCTATTCATTGAAATGTTTTAAAAATCCGAGTACAGTAAGGGGCATTTTGAAAGTTTAAAAGAAAATTCCACCAGATTCCAGGAAATCGGGTGTTCTTTTTCAGTAAACTCTACATTTTTCTATGCGTAAGTTGAAATATGCGATCGACAATACGAATTTTCAGGCGAATTTTGATCCCAAGTTTCGGACCTTTCAGCTTTCATAGAAATTGCACTTGGACCGTCAAAGAAAAAGTTTGAGAAACCCTGACCTTAATTGAGAAATTAAGGTCAGGTGATTCGCCGAAAAAAAGTAGCTGGTACAGCCTACGGTCGCAGATAACAATAAAAATATCAAGAGCAATTTGAGTTGAACTATTTGGCAAATATCCAAGGAAACATTGTTAAAAAGACAGGTCATGATATTATAAAGACGTGTTTCAAAACGGGCCTTGTCTATGATTAAAATATCAAGATAAAGTTGCAGGTAGGATATCGCAGTGTTTACATGACACAACGTACAGGTTTAAAGAGAATGTTGAGTTGATGTACATCTTTCTGTGTACAGTGCTTATAAATTTACTAAGAGTGGGCAAAATTTCTTATCATTTTTAAGATTCCAGAACCTTGCAGTACACACCAATACTTATATGCTAGATGATCAACCTTTTCTGATCGATTCCACACCGTTTCTTTCACAATGCAATCGCATGACCAGAACTCAGCTTTATCTACGATTGAACTACGCTTAGAGTGGAAACAGCTTACAATTTCAACTTGAATTGAAAATCACCCAAAAGATACAAGTATCCGATAAAATGATGTAACATTTTGTTTCGAAATTTCTGAAGCTGAACCCAAGAATAGAAGTTAAAACAGGGTTTAAACAAACCAATGTTTTAGAAGTAAGATATATTTTGGTAAGCAATTTGTACTGACTGATAGCTATATATAATAAATATATACCACAAAACTGCCTCACCTAGTTTTAGAAATAAGCATTTAATTAGACCATGTGGTAATCTGCGAATGTGGTGGTGGTTATTTTACCTGACTGCTGAGAAAACATAAATGCTTGTAAGTAAGCAACCAGACGGCCGACGGCTTTAAGTCCCCTCCGAGGGACCTGGTAATGAGGATTAATGCCTTACCAAAGGGCACTAGCGCATCGACTTGGTTTCGAACCCGGGTCACCGGATCACGAGACCACTGCTCTATACCGACTGAGCTATCGCGCCTCCTCAAATATTCGCCTACTATTGAATTTTATTCTTCTAATCATCTTCATTATATCAAGTTGAATTCAATTCTGGGGAAAAAAAATATGCATAAATCTCAATCCCACCTTCTGTTGAGCAGTGTTCGCAACCATACCTATGATAAGTTGTTACGAACTGCTATCCTTTAGTAGAAATGTATGTCATCGGGATAATAATTTTTTTTCAGCAGTTGTTTCCTTTTTCCAATCAGATCCGCGCGTGTTACGTACAAAAAGGGGAAAAGAAGAAGAAAAGGGGAATCAAGCGAGCTACGAGCTACTAAATTAGCTGAGATCGTCATCGAGAGCTATTATTCTTCATACCACACGGGTCGTTTTGAAGGTGTCACAGACCGCGTCACAAACTACTTGTATAAATGCAATTATATCCTTACAAAATAAAGAGAAGGAAAGAGAAATAAATCATTGTAAGCCGACTTCCATTTGGAAGGTTATGATTATACGAGAACGATCTTTGATGGCCTCGAGAGCGGTGTTTTGGATAACGTGAATCAAAATTTTGGATCCACGTGGAAATCCTACAAGTAAATCGAGTCAAACTACCAGTGGTTAGTGTTTCCAAATCTTCGATAACCTTTCATGCCTATCCGAAGTCTGGTCTCAAGTCTACATTCAACGAACTTAGTCGTAGTTTGCGTTAGTTTATACGTCTGTACAATTTTGTGTAACTGATTCTAATTATATCGTTCACATTTTTTGCGTATATAATTATTCTTGATACCCCCCTCCCACCCTTTTCCAGAGAGGGCAACCTTTTTGGCTGTAACACTCAATGTATTAGTATGATATTTATCTTTCGAATGGCAGTCCAAAAAATAATAACGAGGTCCAGAAACCTCCGTGGTAACGTGTTGCCCGCATACATGGATTTAGGGAAGCGAGTTAGCGTTCCCATTAAAGCTTCGTTAGTGCCTCCACACAGCCCAGTGACTCCTTTACTATCAGGTTGGACGCATGTCTGATAAAGCGAGTGAATTTTATTTGCGTTATTTTTCCTATCGCATATAGGAGATCGAGTGGTTCATAATTTTTATATACAAACGATGAATGAATGACTAAAATGTTTGACTGGAAGGAATATCATGCCATATTATCAGTCCTGTCGACTTCTATTATCATCTGCTTATTAGGATCATCCGATGGTGAGTTCAATATATTTCGTTGTCTTCTAATATGTCTTACAACCTTGCATGTTACATGTCGACGTCTTATTTATTTGAATTTTATCATTTCATATTCAAACGTCAAATTCTAATTGATTTTTTTCGCAAAATAAAATCATTGAATCGAGGTGAAAATGTTGGTATTAATTCAGACAATATTATTTTTTATTTTGTAAAATGATACACGATATGAATACGTATATTGAAGTATGTCTTGTAATTTGTTTTATTGTATGTTTCATGTAGTGCCGTACATTTTTCATGAAAAACAGTAGACTTACTTTGCATTTCCCCCTTTTTTCCACGAACAATAACCATGAAAACAAGTAGACTTACTTTGCATTTCCCCTTTTTTTCACGAACAATAATGGTTATCTTAGATGAGAAAATCAACTCCGAATACATGGGTGAAGCTTTTTCTTCTTTCGTTTCTTATTGGTAGAGAAACTTGAACGTTTAAAGGATTGCTCCAATTATTCTTTCAAAAGAACTAAAGATAGGTAAATAGATTTGGGGCCCAGTACAGAGCTTAATCCGCCACCTATCCTCTATCTGAAAAAGAAGTTTTTGTGTAAATCAGCTCACGATGAGATAAAAACTATAATATAAAGACCGAACATCAATTTGCATATGATGTTTAGACCAGTCCTACTCACTTACTGCAGTTAACACAGGGAAATATGAGTTGTTTGATTATATGACCGTATGATATACACAATACTACCAATAGTCATGTATAAACGCCTATACTTGTCTCATGAAAGAAGTAGAAGCGTATTTACGGGACGGAAGAAAGAATTTCTCATGTAGGGCAATGTTTATCTGTTTTAATGCAGGTCAGGGTTTGTTCTTCCTTAACTTTGGTTTTATGGTTGATTGCAGGTCACTGGGACTGTTTTAATCGTCGGACCTGGTCTTACTATGGGACTAGGAACTGGTCTTGCATTATTACAAACGGCAAACTTGATTGTACTCACTGTGAAAACTGGACCTCCATCATTGGAAACTGGAGCAACGCACCTGAGCTGATTGATAGATACGGTAAGTTGTATTAGACTCTACCCATATAAGTCAATTATCTTTTTATGATATATACCATTTGAATCTGACTTTGTGTCTATCACGTCTATCACTTAATTCCTTTAAATCAAAAGACAGATCAAGCAAAACAATTTATCTTCAAAGAGTCGTTTGGTGCCGTTTATCCGTTGAAATACTGCATGAGCAGATCTTGACTTCATCTATATTATACAGTCGGCAGTGGGTTCAGCCTTTTTTACTCCTCAAAACAATTTGGATTGACTTTTGTTAAATTACATTGATTACTTAGGACACTTTTTAAAAGGCTTCGGAAAATCTTTTAAAAATGCGATGGCTCGTGGCTTTAGATTGTGGAATAACAAACTCATCTGTTTCAATTTATT
>BEXV01000209.1:198798-215812 GCA_003118195.1 Hemicentrotus pulcherrimus | reverse complement strand
TACTACTACTACTACTTATATTACAACTACTACTACTACTACTTCTACTACTACTGCTACATGTACTTCTACTACTACTGCATGTACTACTACTACTACTACTACTTCTACTACTATACTACTACTTCTTCTTATACTACCACAACTTCAACTACTACTGTTACTACTTCTACCAATACTATACCACTACTACTGTCTACTTCTGCCTGCTATCCCCACTTGGGGAGGGGGGGGGGCTGAATGCAGGACCTCTTGCACTCAAAGCTAGATTCTTTTAACGTAACTTTTCCTATAATTATCTCATTTGCGAAGATTCCAAACTTATTCAACTTAATAGTGATATCATAATAGGCTACTAATATTAACAGCAATATTTTCTGCAAATTGCTGTAAAGTGTCTACTCATGCGCTTTAGTTCTGGTAACTGTAATCATGTTTATTGGCGCAGTCAAGTTCAAGGAATAATTCCCACCAGTATCATTTTACTACATCTGGGTCGAGAGTGTTAATGAACATAAGTCAATGTCTTTGCAAAGGTACACATCGGAACTCGAATTTTCGACCAAGTTTATACAAAATACGACTACGACATTTTTGAAAATGGTAAATCAAAGTATTACAAATAATGTCATGTGCCTTTAATAGTATACCGCTTAGCTTTTTATCTCTGTCTCACTTTCACAATAATTATGTATTCAGATATCGATGAGTGTCTTAGCAGTGAAAATGGGTGCTCACATGAATGCGTAAACTATGATGGTGGCTACCACTGCGCATGCCCAGATGGTTACCGATTAGACTCCTCTGGAAGAGAGTGTTTGGGTAAGTACAGGTTAGCTGAAGGTTAGCAGGTCAGTGCTTCCGTTTTACCAATATTCTGTAATCTATATGTCAATCCGATGAAGTAATATATAATTGTATGCGTCAAGTCAATTTCCATTTTGCGTATGCATTGTCATTTACAAGATTCAATCCAATTGAATTCAAAATGATTTATTAAAATACTTTCATTGCGGCATAGCCGAATTCCAAAAATGTAACACAGTGATAATCGATAAAATGCATAAGGTAAAACATGGTAACATTACAATCAAACTATTATTCATTGATAAAAAGTACATTCAGGGTGGATGAAACGAAATGGGAAAGAGAGAGAGAGAAAAAAAAAGGGAAGAGAGGGAGAGAGAGAGAGAGAGAGAGTGGACAGAGAGAGAGAAGAGAGAGAGGGGTGGGGGGAACTACAACTGGGATGTAGGAATACAAGGAGACATGGACAGAGAGGGTAGCGAAATAATGATGAAAGGAAAGAGTTAAAGAAGGAGGATGGTATAGAGGGAAACATAGGGAGGGAGAGAAGAGTAGGGGAACACACGAAAATGGATGCAGATATTTATCATGATCAAATAGATTACACTACCTTCAAATGGAAATTCAAATACTGTCATAAACAACTCTGCTAATCTCATTTCGATTTTAATTGTGTGGAATACAACTTTTTCAGTTTCGGGCAAACAGGGAGAAAGAGAAAGGCCTCCTTGACTTATTACTTTCCTTAAGTGTTCTGTGCGTAGCTCCCAGCAAAAACATTCACGGTCAGAGTCTAGAGGCACAGTACGTTAAAGTAAGTTGTCTAAAAATAATTAGGATGATTATTATTCATATAATTTCTTGTAATAATTCCCTCAGACATATGTGCTTATGATGTCATGAATCCTATGATCAGCGCTATCATAAATGAAGGACACTCTTGCGTTTACGTCATGGATTCCGAAACGGTCACGTGGACAGAAGCTGCCTACCAATGCATGGCACTTCAAAGTCGTCTAGCCAATGTCAGCGATGAGGCCTTTATACAGGTACCCCGTTCATCATTTATCCTATTCTAAGTGATACGAGAAACTGAATTTTGTATTAACACACAATTGTCACATAAACCGTTGACAAAATAAGTGTTGGATTTATTTTGGAGGAACTAATCTATAGAAAAACAATTAATGAAATCAGAAAAATCAGAGTAATGGTATAATAACTTCTCAAAGCCATGGTCGTGCTTATTGGTGTAAGGATGAGCACTGTTATATTAGAGCCTCTCGATTTAAAAACACCTTTTTCCTGCTTGGATTTTGTAAATTGGGGAAGGACTAGTGTTCGGCATTGTGGTAAACCTCTTTTCAATGTTCTAGGTTCGAATCTGATAGCCGTCTTTTGCACGATGACGAAATCGTTCCCAAACATTCAAAATCTGTTCAATACATGCGGGATACACAGCTCAGCAAGGATTAAACCTGGCAACTATTCCATTTCTAATAAATTTACAGGCTTTGAATGTGGCAAATGTAAGTGATATTTGGGTAGAAGACGATCTTTCTGCCGTAGATGAGCTCTGCCCTTCACTCGTATGGAACGCGACTGAGATTATAATCGAGTCGTCTGACTGTAATGATCAGAAAACATTCATTTGTGAGCAAGGTAGGCAATTTGCACTTGAAAACAGCATCATTCACATGTTTCACCATTCACTAACCTGATCGCAAAGACTTTCGAAAAATCAATGGTAGGCAAATTCAGTAGCGGTTCCATCACCTATTGAAATGTGCGAAAATTGACAATGACTTCTTACGTAACCCGACCATGATATCTATTGGGGTATAGGCCTACAAAAGGGTATTGTAATTGACTTTGAGTTGATTCCTAGAAAGTATTTGCGATCATGTACACTAAGTACTTGTCACCTCTAATCATTTATCTTCACAGCAAATATAAAAAACGAGATAAACGTCAAGTTAATTAGATGTATAAGTGATTTGATTTGGTGTTTTATGAAGACTGTATATGTATTGTAATCACGTACACATAAGTTTTTGAAGATTAACAAAATAATAATTGAATTTATTTTGTTTGCGTTGTAGAATATGCTGATCTTCATTGCCATGATTTTTGGTCTAATGGCGTCACATCACACGTGACATCAGCTTTAGTAGGTCACATACAAGCGTTCAGTTACCCTCCACTCTACAATCAGCATTTAACATGTCACTTTCTGATCAAGGGACCTGAAAGTATGAAAGTCAGGTAATGATTTATCCGTTTCGTAATTCAAATGGACCATTCTCGCACACGTTTTTGACAAAAATAATTTCATATGAATATTCTATTGAAATTGTCCATTTGGTTTGGTTAAGTTTGTCACAACTAGTTTTTGTTAAAACTAGTGTTGACTTCAAACTTTCTTTCGAAAATCTGATGCAAGAATACGAAAAAAAAAAAGGAGTAGGAGGAGAGAAAGAAGAAGATGGGGAAGGACAAGGAGAAGAAGAAGGAGATAAACAAGAAAAGAAAGATGATGAAGAACTATTTTTTTTATAGATCTAGTAGAACAAAAAAAAGCAGTAGAGTATCTTTTTGATTATTAAAATTACTTGTATTTTTACTGCAATGACTGTTTTTGCCATTATACTATCAACATCAAGGTTCTGAATTCAATATATATATTTTTAAATGTTGTATCTAGGCTGACCATCATAAGAATGTTGTTGCGTCAAGAACTTCGCAATTCAAAATGCCATGACACCCTTGGTGTTTATGACGTCATCGGTAAGACCAATCAAACACGTGGTCAATTTTGCGGTGAACTTTATGACGTCGAAGTCATTAGCCAGTCCAGTGTCGTATTCGTTGAAGTTACCATGTGGTCGTTAACCGCCAATATGCCAAATGAACTTGGCTTTGAAGCCAGTTATGACATGGTCGGTAAGTCAAGCTTCGAACCTTTTTTAAAACTTTAGAACTGTAACCACTAGGACTTGCATATACGTCTGCAAGTTGACGTTCATTATTTGATACTTAAATATTGGCATGCAGAGGCATTTCCAGTATATGGATGACCCGACGTAGGCCCTACCCATCCATTTGCTTGCATATAAATAGTTATAATACCTATGGAATAAGAATGACTGATAACATAAGAAAATGCCTTGAGTAATCCATTTTGTGTTTGAGAGAGCATGTCACCAGACATCTCTAGCTCTGATGGGCTAGTACCGCATGCAAGATACCTTTGAAAGACCCACACTTCGCTCCTATGTTTACAAAGTCCTGGTCAAGCCTCTCAATCATTTCCAAGTTGTGGTATACCTTCTTCAATGATGCCCAATGTTTCATGACTTTCAGCTATTCAACATTTAGTACATCCTAAAATATATTTTGGTGAAAACAATTGATTTATGACTCTGTGAATCATTTTTTAAATCCCACTGCAGACTGCACTGTTACAGATTGCAATGCTGTTTGTGGTAAGACAGTCAGCTTTCATGGACCATCAGGCTCAATCCAGACCAATGATTTCCCGTCTATTATTCCACCATTCACCAGCTGTGAGTATAACATTACTGTTCGATCTGATCGCTACATTTCTCTTCATTTCAACGATTTCGAAATCGAGAGTGACTCTGCGAACTGTATTGATCGTGTGTCAGTACGTATACCAACAGGTATCCTGAAACGCGCACTGTGTGGGAATACGACCCAGCCTCTCATCATATCCAACTCGTCTACGATCATTGTCGCCTTGGAGACAGGGTTAGCGGGCAAATCAACTGGGTTTAATCTTGTCTACTACACAACAGGTACGTGATTCACCCGCGCTATATGCCACAGCCAGGGATGGAGTTGCCCCAACTTTTGTTAATGTTTCTTTACCTTCGTTCTTTTCTTAATCTCTCATTCCGCTTGTTCCTTTGTCATACAGTGTGGCTTCTCTTAATAGCTACGTCATTTTCTATATAGCTTGATGAGTCCAACCATATTTATAGGATGAACACGATTCTTTGTTTAAAAGGTCATTGTATTATATTATATTATATTAATAGGAATTTGTTGAAACTATACACAATTAGTCATCTTTGCCAATTATGTAGTCACCACCCCATCTTTCTGGCTTATTACTGTAATTAGTGTATATTAATACCGGGAAGGTTGAATTAGAGAAAAAAAATGTAATTAGAGCTAATTCGGTACAGACTCATTCACATATTAGTACAATGTTTATAGTGGAGAAAAAATTGTCCATTTTCGTTTCTTTCAGAATTAGGAGGCTGTGGATTTGGTCGCGATACTTGTTCGGGTGTGGAGTACTGCACCCTTTCTGCTGCTGTGTTTGTCTCCGTCAACTACCCCTTTCCTTACGCGCCCAATTCACAATGCCGATGGAATATCGTCACACCTGAAGGTTCCTTCGTGACCATAACGTTTACACATTTCGATGTCGTCTCCGACATCAATGACCAAGAGTGTACTCAAACCGACTACTTGGTTGTCTATGACGGGGTGAATGATAAAGATCCTCAGTCGCCGATCTTGGGACGTTTCTGCAATTCAAACCCGCCTTTAAATGACGTCCGAAGCAGCCTAAATGTCGTAGTCATTGAGTTTGTTTCTGATGACGATCTCGAAGGAAATGGGTTTTATGCCGAATATCATGCCACCTACACTGAGCTAGATGTAGACTCGACAACAAATGTTTCAGGTAAACTAACTTATAAACGAAAACATGGTACTTAGTGACGAATTAGTTTGAAATTAGGAACTTTATTACGCTACAGTCGAAACAACAGAATGCATGCCAAATAGTACTACCATCCCTCTAAACATTGAATGTTTAAAACGGCTGAACGAAGATGTCTTATCATTGCGAGAAGAAGGGAGTATCGAATTCAAAGCATTACCATAATTTTCATTTGCGACGTTTTAAGGTTTCTTTTTAAAAAATTGTATGTATTACATTTTTATCGTCTGTGCAGTCAAATATATAAATATTAGTTTTTTTTTTACATCAATATAGCCCTTTATATTATCAGTTCAAATATCACGAAGTATTTTTAATTTCTTTATTTTTTTCTTTCATTCAATTTACACAAATAGATTACACATGTCCTGAGGGATGGGAACTGTTTGCAAGTAATTGCTACCAGTTTACCTTACTCAATCAGACGATTCGATGGAACGATGCCTCTAAGATGTGCCGAAATATTGGCGCCTTTCTTGTCAGCATAAAAAGCGCCATAGAGATGAATTTCATCCATTACATGCTGTCGTCATCATGGTTTACTGGCAACAACATGAAAACCTATATTGGTATAACTCGATTTTTGAAATTCTGTACTCCTGCATGTACCTGATAATCTCATTACACAATTGCGAAAGAAAACCATTTGACATTTAATTTTGTCCTTTGGACTTAATCCCGGACAATATCCTCTAGGAATAAACCTAGACACTTGAATCCGTAAGACTCAACCCAGCCACCTAAACCCAAGAGAATCATATTGGACACCTAAATCTCTAGAACTCAACACAGAAACCTGAACTCCTAGGAATCACACTGGACACTTAAACCACTAAGACTCTCCTCAGACACATGCAACCCCTAGGACTGACCCTAGACACCTGAATCCGTAAGATTCACCCCCAGCCACCTAAACCCCTAGGAACCATATTGGACACCTAAATCTCTAGAACTCATCACAGAAACCTGAACTCCTAGGAATCACACTGGACACTTAAACCGCTAAGACTCACCTCAGACACCTAAACCCCTAGGGCCTAGGAATCACACTGGACATTTAAACATCGGGGACTCAACCCAGACACCTGAAATCCTATGACTTACACTGGACACCTAGGACTCTAGGAGTTATTCCGGGCACCGTCCTAAACCCCTATGAATCACACTAGACACCTAAACACCTAGGACTCAACCGGATACCTAATTCCTTATTAGTTATTCCGGTTATTTGGTCCCCTACGACTCACCCTGGACACCTAAACTCGAAAATATTGTACATGGCTGAAAAGGAGAGCCAACATACCCTAAAGACTAGCTTTTTATTTCCAGAGACCAACTGGGCTTCAAATACTGATTACTCTTGATGCGGTGCTAGATACCAAACTTTTACAAATGTCCTGAAATATTTCGAATGAAGTATTAAGAATAAAAGGGAATTTTAGTTAAAAAGAATAAAAATAAAAATATTTGTCATGCCTTTTTTGTTTCAGGTTTGACAGATAGCGCCGAGGAAGGTCGCTTCAGATGGGAAGATGGTGGTCCTCTAAGCTATGCAGATTGGTACACAGCAGATAGGTAAACATACTGGTTTATGGATATATTTAAATAAAAATGGGGGAGGTGAAGATAAAGGTAAAGATAAGCAAACAAGAATCAAAGAAATAGAGGAATAAAACGAAGTTCAAGAAGAATTACAAGTGATACGATATACGTTGTGTTTTATTCACATTACATTGTCATATTTTTTCTCAAACTCAACAGCTCTGAAGAAGACTCTCAACCGAATGGCCATGAGGAAGAAGATTGTACGATGATCAAATTGGAAAACCTACAGTCCTCAGCGAATTGGCATGACATATCATGTGCTTCACGTGAAGCAAGTCAATTCATTTGCTATGAACCCGCTCAGGGTAGGTTGAAAATACGACACAGTCTTGGCATGTTCCCATCAAATTTGTGAGAGTGAGAACTAGTTTATGATTGTATATTAAGACATTAAATGAATAGGCAACATAATTCATGGGAGACATTATTGACGGATGGGTGTTTCAGACTTATTGACGGGTATGTTCTTGACGTTGACGCTTTGTATGTAATTACTTTTTGCAGCTGATGAACTTGTCGCTCCAAGAATTGGAGATCTATCAACGAAAGGTAATATTTTCATATCATTCTTCAACGTTTATACTTCATCAGTTATCTCTGTCTATCAATTACATTCGATGGCCGTGGTTATATTGCCATCTCTCACTTTCATAACTCTCTTCCGCCCCAAGCCTCCCTTCCTTGATGGTATCTCGGTGTTTGTTCGAAAAAATGATTCTCTTTACAAGATACACTAGTTTACGAATGGAATGTCTTTATATTTTTGTCTTTGACAGGTTGCCCATCTGGAAGCCAACGAATTGTTGACACCTGCTTGTCTCTTACCCTCGTTGATCAAAGCGCCCCGTTGCCATGCCAGGCAATCCAGTCATCCGTCCTCTTACCTCTACCACGTCTAATCTATGTTCTTGGTCTATTATGGCCGTTCACACTTGTACCAGTAGGCATGATCATCGACATACAAGGTGCGCGGTACATCACCCGTTGTACTGATGATTCTGTATTTCTCCCCACATGACAAAGACAAACTCCATTTTACAGTAAAAAAAAACTATTATGGGTAATCAAAATAAAAAGAGGAAAAAGAGGCAGAAGAAGAGTATACAGTTTTATCATTAATAATGAATCACATTTTTAAAAGAATTTTAAGAATAACGGCCGTCTGGCCACAGCATTTTTTTCTCTCTAAAACTATCAAAGCGCCTTAAAGTGTTTCCTTACAATCACTTTACATAATCAAGTGATTACAGTAAGTCCTGAAAATGTTGCTGATGGCAGTCATACGACCACTACGCGTACACTTTTCATCTGATAATCTTGCTACCCAGGTGTATACAACATTAACAACCAAACCATGAGTCCACGGCGCTTTGGCGTCACGATTGAACCGTGTCATGTGATGGAATACGATGGTGATGATTGGCAGCTAGTTTACAGAGACTGCGCACCTTTTCATTCTGGCAGCATGTGCTACTCTATTGTGTCTGGTAGGCGATTCTTGTCATTCCATTATCAGTGTTGTCAGCTTTTAAACATATATTTCATTACCTTGATATCCGGCATACAAGGATATGATTATCAGTTTCATAAGGTAAAAGATAAAGAAGTCAGCCTCGAACATTGCCATTTGAGAAAAATGATAAAAACTTATCATAAATCTTTAGGCAGCTGAGGAATATCTGTTGGCAGGTTAACGATACTGTTTGACCTTCATTTTCACTGTTACATTTGATTTTAAAATTTAGCTTCTGCAGGCTCATAATGAAGTAAATGGGTGCAAGAAGCACTTTAAATGTACCAATACGGAATTTAAAAAAGGAAGAAAGATAAATATAAGCATGATATTAAGCAAAGTGAAAAAAGTCATTGTATTTCTTATCTTGTTATTAACAGATCTTGTGAACAGCTGTGGTGATGACATGTTTGAATGTCTGAATGGAGAGTGTATTAGATCAGTTCATGTTTGTGATGGACGAGAAGAATGCATAGGAGGAGAAGACGAAAAGAACTGTGCAGGTTTGTAATGATAATACTTGTATAAAAACTCTCTTCGTCTTTCACTTTGAAATCGTCTTTCTTTAATTGGGCTGCTTTGGCAACATAAAACATGTAAAATATGTGACTTTCATAAGGCGTTAAAAAAGATGTTGTTTTGTCCTTTTGCTTTTTTAAAATTTATTTTTTTACCGTTTTTTAGAGAAAAAATGTTTAATGCAATACAAAACTGAAAAAATATCAGCCCAAGCAGGGAGAAAGGAAAAACAATCGGACCGACCGACCCATGTTTTGACACTTAAAGGGGTATACAACATCTAGTTTGTTCAGGCCTAATGATAGTTTATAATTGTGATACAATAAACATCACATAAACTTCCAATATCCACTGAACCATCTCCTTGAATATGAATAGTTTCTTCATTATCAAATTGTGAACCCGAAATTCATGAATGCAAGCTGGAGAGAGAAGAACGTGTAAAAGAAGGTAAGGGAAGGTTGCTTGTATTAAGGGGAAAGAAGAAAATAAATAGAAAAATATGAATAAATATCGAAAGGAATTACAGAGTACTATGGTAATTACTGATTTGAAGCTATCAGCAGCCTAACTTGTAATATATTTTCTTAATTTGTTTGAAAATAACAGGTTCAGATTTTTTAGAAAAGATGGACCCTGGTACTTTTCCATCCTGTCCTGAATCAAGTTTCCAATGTGATATGGGTCGATGTATCTCAGCTTCATTCTACTGTGACTATGTACCTCACTGCCAAGATGGGTCGGACGAGCAACATTGTGGTGAGTATTAATTAGGATTCTCCACCTAGCTTCCAAAAATAAATGAATAAAGAAGAATACAAAAAGCAAGCCAACGATACGACCAACCTACCCAAATAAAAAAAAAAAAAAAACGACAAGGAAATTACTTTAGTTTTCTGATTATAGTATGGTGAATAAAACACCGAATTAGCACGACATTTTGTGACTAGACATAATTATTTACATATAAATCAGACTTCAAGGCCGGCTCACACAAGCTACGAATTGCAATATTGAATTTCCCGCCAATCTTCGTGTGTTGCCTTCAATAAGTTATTGTCACTGACGAATCCGCTAGCGACCGCAGACGGCCGAAATTTTCAGTCGCGTCCGTCGGCAAATTTTCAGCAAGTTGAAAATTTTGTGGCGGCTAAAAAAAAAAAACCGTTGTGATTCTGTTCAGATTTCGTTGGAGGCCGCAACCCTCATTTCCTTGACGTTTCCATGACGTGCGATTCAGTCTCTAGACTTTTTGAGGTCGTCACAATTTCGTTGGTAGTCGTTGTCGTTATCAACGACCATTAAAGGCAAAACAACGGCAAGTGACGTCACATCTCGAACCCCGACGACACATTGCTCGGCAAGTAACGAAATTGTGACAACCTTGGTGCGACAATGGATTACGATTTTGCAACGATGGTCCACGATTTTAAACTTTTAGTGCGATTTTTCACGTTCTATGACGTCAGTGATCCGCACACACACATACTTTGATGTCGGCCGCTGAGTAACGTCATCGTGTCTTTGCGCCAGCCAATTCGCTGTCAGCCATCTGACCATGTTCCTTGTTGCCGAGCTTTATTTAGACATCGTCACTCGCCGCCCAGACAATGTCCGATTTTGTTCGCTAGACTCCGTTCCCTGCCTCAGTCATTTGTCCCTTGCCGTCGTGTTGTCGATGAAGGTCGTTCCCAGCCGTCAGCGAATCTTGGTTTTCCCCTTCTGCCGTCGCCTTTCGCGGGGTCTTTGCCGCTACTATGTGAGCCGGCCTTTAGGTTCAGTAATCATTAAAAAAAATGGTATAACTAAATAATTTCTTATTTCTTTAACATGAAGTAACATTTCAAAAGATGTGGAAAGAAGGACCATGTCATTAAAGTCAACCGTGAGGAGAAGCCGACATAATGATTCATTGAAAATTGGGATAAAGGCTTTTAATGCAGTCTTTCATCATTTCAAATGTTTGTCATATTTTCGTCATACAGCTAGCAACATCTCTACTATTAGAAGAAACGAGCGATTACAGTTAATATATAATTCTTCCTTTGGGTAAACTTCACCAGGACATGTTAAAATCACACCTTCTTACACTGATATGAAGGTTAAATTCCAAATTCAAATATCTGTAGCAAAGCCCGATCTTTCCCATCTCTTCCTTTATATTCTTTTAATAGTTTATCCTCAATGTAAGGATGATGAATTTCAGTGTAGAAATGGACAATGTATCGAGGCATCTCAGCAGTGTGATATTACTCCAGATTGTGTGGATGGTAGCGATGAAGAACTGTGCAGTAAGTATGATTCTTTTGTTCTTTGTTCTACCTCCTCATTTTCCAGCCTTCTTATTCATCTTCTGAATTCCTTTTCGTTTTCCTCTTCTTCATTTTGTATCCCCATTTCTTTTATTGCCTCTCTATCCTCATTCGCTCTTCCTTCTTCCACTTCTTCTTCTTCTTCCTCTCCTGTTCCTTCTCCTCCTCCTATTCCTCCTCCTCTTCTTCTTCTTCTTCTTCTTCTTCTTCTTCTTCTCCTTCTTCTTCTTCTTCTTCTCCTTCTTCTTCTTCTTCTTCTTCTTCTTCTTCTTCTTCTTCTTCTTCTTCTTCTTCTTCTCCTTCTTCTTCTTCTTCTTCTCCTTCTTCTTCTTCTTCTTCTTCTTCTTCTTCTTCTTCTTCTTCTGCTTCTTCTTCTCCCCCGTCATAACCGTATGCTTCCTTATCATGCATTACAGCCTCCCTGGAACATCGTACTATAATAGCATCTTCTTATTATGAAATAATTACTTAAGGCTCCAAACATATATTTTGCGGTTTGGGGAATATATCTATTTCTTTTTAGATAAACTATTATGTTTCCTTGTTTTTTAAACTAATTTATCAACAAAAGGCAAACGTCTTTTCAATGCGTTTTTCATGTTCGGATTATATCTTTTTTCCACGTGTTTCTCTATAGAGTTCTGTTCTGGTGAAATATTTCAATGTTACGATGGTACATGTATCCCAGGTAGATCAGTGTGTGATGGGAATCTAGACTGTCGTGGACTTAATATGGAAGATGAACTATCGTGTGGTAAGAATAAAGATGGACCTTGCCATGGTTGATAAAAGTAGTTATGAAAAATCGACATAAACTTTTGAAATAACTGCATGAGTTTGATAATGGAAAATTATTATGATACGATAACAAGCTTTATAAAAAAAAGACCCTTTTCTCATAAATACTCACTTTTCCCTACATTTTGTCCAGATTACCTTTAAGATGTATATAATATTGCATAATTATCTTTGTAGTGTATGTTATTTTGACTCTATATGTATGCGACTACGTATGTTTTTTCATCTAAATATTTTTTATGATGAATTAAATAAATTCGACTATCTATCTATTTTTCTACTCCTGGTCATTTAAAATTGAAAATGATTGAAATTGACATAATCTAAACCAAAAATGAAAAAGAAAAATGAGTGTTAGGGTAGCTTTGAAATCATTTTGATAACTGGTTGCTTATAATAAATAATTTTCATTGTAATGATTGCAAACGTGTATAACATTTGAAATGCCATAATACTCTTTTGATGAAAGTGGACAATATTACTTGAAAATGTATGACTTAACGTGTACAGAGTTCAATAGGGGGAACGATGGATTGAGATGTATGAACGGTGAGAATCTCGACTCAAGATGGCGCTGTTTCTATGACTTTGATGAGTATGGATTGCAACAAGGCTGCCGTGATGTCACTCATCTTCGTAATTGCGGTGAGATGAATTATTTGAAGCCAGTTCATGGGATGATATTTATAGCTGAAATCTATGAAGTTCACCGCACACTATACGATCCGATTTCGGAAGAATCTACAATTACATTTGATACAAACATTCAATCACGTATAATCTTAATAACCGATGATCTACAGAGTCATAAGATTAAGGAAAATCCATATTTCAAAGGATCTCATGCTTTTTTGCAAGAGGAAATGCTAAATCGGCTCAGAATCGTAGTCACGTCAGTCTAGTAGTACGATTGTCTACGATTTGAAAACCGATTCAGATTTTATTCTAACTAGGATTGTTCAATACACTTAAAGGGATCCGGTAACTTCTCAGATGGCTAAAAAAAAAAATCCTGAATTTAGCTCATGCTGCAATGGTAATTATAAACCTTTAGGTCAGTCAGGAACCCCATAACTTTTACAGGCCGATCGCCTGTCAGATTATCAAGATATTTATGATTGGAAATACACATTCTGAAAACCGTTTGCCAAACGGCTTTCATAACACTACAGTCTATTGGGGAAAACGGGTATCATGGTAAATCCGTTCGCTCAAAGATTTTTACTTTTTTTAGGAACTATTTGATCATTTTGAAGCACAATTTTTAAGGACTTCAATATTACACCATATCACAGACACTGATAACACGTAGGGCCATGCATCTCCGATTTAACATTGTTAAACGATGCCTTTAAATTCCGGTATTCTTTTCATTGTTCAGAAGCTTAATCAAGAAGAAGAGGTTTGATTACATTTATTGTCTAATGCAATTACCATTTCTTCGAAGATCGGATGGAACTAAGATCGTTTAGTGTGCGGTGTGCTTAAGATCGATGCCACCTGGCTCCTTACATTCAATGTTCTAATTACAAGCCGCTATTTGTTTGTCGTACTGTGTAATACCTTCTATGAAAATCGTTATGGTTAATTTCATTTTAATGCTTAATATCCTATGAACAATCAATCACATCATATAGAAAAGTGTAAAACTGAAATATTTCAAATTAAAATTTATTTGATCTGTGTGAGATAAAAACTTGCATAGCAGCTATATTGCAGCGTATTGTGTGTGTGAAATAAACAAATTTATTTTGTCCTACGTGACGAGGACTTCTCTTTACACGTATTACATATTTGGAAACTGATCCATCCATTATCTTGTCTGTATAGGTGAAATTGAGTGTTTCGGAAACACTTTCAAGTGCCCAAATTCTTACTGCCTTCCTCTACGGCGGCGTTGTGATGGTGTTGCGGATTGTCCAAATGGTGAAGACGAGTTTGGATGTGGTAAGCTGAGTATAATATGATGGACGAGTTCACTGTCTGATCGAGACATTTAAAGAAGTTAGACTACATGTGTTGGCATGGACGATAAATTAGTGCCATTTGTAACTTATTCAGCTAAACTGACTGGAAATGTACATGTGTTTCTGTATTCATTGTATTATCAAAACACACACTTGTATTTAAGAGTTAGCTTGCAATACATTAGATTAGGGATCTGAGTAAGGTAATGGAGGGATCAATACGAAAACAAATTCTCAAAAGAACGTGATAAACCTCACAGGCTCTATCCAGACTATAAAATCAACTTTGGAATCATGAGACCGGGTTCCCTTTACTCTTTATAATGGGCCATGGCAAACATGGCAAATAGAGATCAATATCTTGCCAAAGAACATTAGTGCCTAGCCAGTGCTCGAACCAATGACCTTCACATCTCCGGTCAAGAAGTGTTTAGCTTACTGCCGTCTCTTATTATCATGCATTCTAACATGTCTAAGCACCTGCATTGTTCCATGATAGAAACTTATTCCTGTTCTGGATTTCTCCGATGTCACGGAGAGAGGTACTGTGTTACAGACGATCAGATCTGTAACGGGGTAAAGAACTGCCCTGATGGTGATGATGAGATGTTCTGTGGTAAGTTAGGAGAGAGAGAGAGAGAGAGAGAGAGAACGGGGGTAATGACGAGCGAGGAGAGGAAGAGAATAGCGAATTGTAACAAAAATGTAATTATATAAGGCTAAAAGTCCAAGAAGCTATAATGAATATGAATGACCCACTAAGAGTAAGTGTGTTGAAAGAGAAAGATATGCTTTTAAGAAGCACGGGAGCCACGTATCTATAATAGTTTGGTGAAATAACTTGTTCTACTCACTTGCTCTAGACATCGCTTGCCCCTCTGGATGTTCATGTGATGGTCTCAGTTTCGATTGTCGTTCTTTCGAGGTTTGGACGCCCGAGCTGGCTGCTAGTATCCCAACAGATGCCCGTAGATTGTGAGTATACAACAGAAGTCTTCAATATACTTCAATGGTATAAAATGCCCCTATTATTATAGGCTAAGTACTTTCGTAGGGAGAGAGAAAAAATGTTTTTTTTTTCAAAAATGTAAACAAACATATACATTTGATTAAATCTCGTAATCCCAGTTTTTCTCAAGCCTTGAAAATGGTTTCCCGTTACGGAGCTCAACGTGTGTTACATTGCTTCATGAAATTGCCCCTAGAAGAACCTGTAGACTTTTTAGTACAAACAGCACACTTGCATTGATGTAATAGTGTGAGGCTTCAGATTCCAAAATGATTTAGATTGATGAGTGACTGAGCAGTCACTGTGAGACTAGGTACAGAGTAGTTCATTGCGATGCACTTCTTTCACCAATTACTTCTTCGTGATATTTTCCGTACTTTTGGGGTATTATCATACAGAGTAATTGCTAATGCATCTGGCAGTGTTCGAGCCAAACGAGAAGCAGATATGTACTGGAACCAGACAACACTAGAAAATGTGCTCTACCTCAATCTATCTTCTTACTTGCTACTACTTTCACTGTAAGTGCATAACTCGTTTTTACTCCTTCGTAAGTTTTCCAATTTAGTATACGGTTTTGCCCGAAACCTGACCACTTTCATTTCTTTAAAAAATAAGTACTACCTTTATGTCAGTGATAATTCATCGTCATATGTGTCGTTATGTGCATTACGACATACCCTCTAAAAATGGCCCAGTGACACCTCTCTGTCACTGGTTTCTCTTTGTCCAATCAATATATCACAACGTACACTTGCCTCTTTCCCCCAAACTTGCCTATTCTATATTCAACATATTGTCTGGTTTTCAAAATTTTGTTTCTTTTATTAAATGTAATGCTACGAACATTATCGTTTTATTATTTTGTAGCGCCTCAGATCGGCAAGTTATTTGTAAACTATACGAGTTGTATCATCTTTTTTCCACAGGGATTTACCTGGTAATGGAATCGAATTGATTGCGCCTGGGACATTCACTAGCCAACGTAATCTAAAGAAATTGTAAGTATATATTCTGTTTCGCAAAGTTTTATTAAGACTGTTTGACAAAAATTAATCATATTGGTTGCTCGTATTCAGGTTCAGGAGACATGATGAAGAATTGTGTATGTTCCTGAATCTTTTTTTTTTGTTTCAATCTCACAATCTAATATTCCCGTTTGTATAGTTGCGTATTTAAACTTGTAATACATTCCAGTCTAAGTAGGAATATCATGCATAGTGTATAATTAAACAAATAAACAAGCAAAGGAATAAACTGGCAATCTGATATTGTTATCGGATGGAAAATTTTCAAGATACAGCTAAGTATAACGTCGATATCCCATTTTTCATATGGCCACATTATGTCTGAAATATGTCTTGTTAGTGCAGTAATTATGTATTTTAAGGTAATCTGCATCTAAACAAAAATACAATTTATATCAGTTTACGAAAACACATAATTAAACATTGTTGAAAATTTGTTGTGTACATTAGCATATTATTTCTTTTACAGGGATCTTTCTAGGAATGATATTTGGATGTTGTATGCTGATACTTTTCTCGGATTGAATAGACTTAATGAACTGTAAGTTGAACAAAATGTACATATGCCACTTGTATCATTTGGTCAAAACACATTATTTCATTGGGACTTTTGACGTATTAAAGCCTTCATTTCACGAGGATAATGTGTGTATTGCGGCCAGCGGCGTACGCAGGATTTTTTCAAGGGGGGGGGGGGGGG
>BEXV01000209.1:149354-163106 GCA_003118195.1 Hemicentrotus pulcherrimus | reverse complement strand
GCTGTTCAGCTTATCGCGTTGAATAAACCCCCATTATACATATAACGTGGTAAGTGCATGATTTGTCTATGTTATCTATCATGGGTATGTTTCCCATTGCCCTACAATATTTTTGAGAGATGGAATATCGGTACCAATTCAGGCCTTAGTAACAGCTAAATTCATATGTATATATATATATTTGCATAATCAAACATTGATGCAATTTGACTGTGAAGAAAAAAATATAACTCAATGCATTTTTAAGGGGTAAATTTCTAGTATCAATGTTATAACAACAAATGCATACAATTTGCATAAATTACCATAATTAACCACGAAGATGTGATTTAAAATAATGAGTTTTGTGGACAATAATAGGTTCCTGTAGAAAGTTCGGTGCTTTTGTCCATTGTGTACCCAAAGCTAAACAACTGTTCGGGTTCTAAGAAGTTTCACAATATCGCTTTAATTTTCGGTAAGAATGGACTCGGGATTTACTCACAACTCTTTTCTCCAGGTCCATTCCCTATCTCTTTTAAAGAAAACGGCTTTAATACGAAGAAATGTAAAGTTGAATATACTATTTTGAACGATAGTTTTGATGGAGGCAAATTCGCATAGAAATTGGTTGGTCTAGAAATAGATACTATACACCGAGAGAGTCAGGCACAGCGATGAAGTACATTTCAGAAGAACGATCGATAGAATTGCGAACCCGAAGAGAGTGATGTAAAGAGAACCACCCCCGGTGTGAAAAAGTACTAAGGCATGTGAATTCTGACAAGATAAAAGAAAGTTAAGTCCATGATGAGGAGGCGTGGAACGGCACGCAGGACAGAGAGTATGGAAATCAAAGTGTGCGAGAAAGAAAAAAAAAGAAGAACAAGAAGAGTCCCAATCAATACAATCTCAATCATGTAAATAATTTCCCATAACATGGACACATGAACAACAAAAAATACATTTGGGGAAGAAAAAAACAATTATGCAAGTGCTATTGATCATCACTGTCGAAGGAATACAATCAATGTATTTTTCTTTTGGGTAAAAGCACATATATCAGAGCTGTATGTTAAACGGATGTTTGTAAGTTTATACAAATAAGAGGGAACTAGGAGAGGTCAAAAAAAAAATGTAACGCATGGAATCATACGAGGACTTGATAGAGACTTGCCTGAGAGCAAATCGATGTTAAAATGCAAAAGAACGAATATGTTCCACCTTTAGCTTGACGTCATCACATAGTCTACCCAGCTCCGGTCAAGGTAGCGGAGTCAACATGACCAAAGGGCTTTGACCCATCTTCATATTCTAATAACATCCCACAACCACATCTTTCTTTCTCTTTCTCTCTCTCTCTCTCTCTCTCTCTTTCTCTTCTCTCTCCTGCTCTCCATCTCTCTCCTTGTCTTTCTCTTTCTCTCTCTCTTTTCTCTCTCCTGCTCTCCATCTCTCTCCTTGTCTTTCTCTTTCTCTCTCTCGCACATACAAACGCCATCTCTCAGTCTCTTTGTTCCTGTTTATGAATACTCCTGTCTCTCTGTCTCTTTCTCTCTCTCCTTCTCCCGCCTCTATCCATTTTCTCCCCTCTCTCTCTCTCTCTCTCTCTCTCTCAAACCATGATATTTGTATCTTAATCTCTCATTCTCTCGTTTGCTTTCTCATTATCTACCTGTAGGTATAAGTTTCTCTTCCTTGCCCCTTCTCCCACTCTCTCTCTCTTTCTCTTATTGTATATAACATCCATTTTCCACGTCCATTTCTCTTTGCCTCTGTTACAACGCTTTTTTTTTCCCCGTTTTTTTCCTTATGTTATTTTACATGTCTAGTTCAGTCTTATTATTTCTAGTCACTCTTATTAGTTTCCTCTTTTTCGCATTATTTCATCGTTAAATCTAATCACTCCCTGTCTCCATTTCCATTTATTTTCTATTTCCACATCTAGTTCACTCCTGTTCATTTCCTATTTGCCCTTTATTTCATTCTAACTTCACTTTTTTTTTACCTATTTTCTTCTGGTTCATGCTTCTTCCCCTTTTTAATATGACCAAAGGTGTGACTGGTTTGAGATGTCACCGGATGCCTATAGAGTACCTTTCTGTCTTCCTGCGCTAGGGTGAAGCTCGGAGGAAATACAAATAGACAGGCGCAGGTGTGCTTGCCTTACAAAATGAAGGTTTGGACCGGATAAATCATTTGCTAAAATCGAAGATGGCAGTAAAAGTGTCATTAATATTCTGAGCAGTATGGATAAAGCAATCAATACGTGTGTTAAACAACGATGTCAATCGTTTTAATGATGTAAGCAAGCATTTCCTGAGTACTAAACAACATCTTTGCAACATCATTGCGTTATTCCATACATTGATTTCGTGCATGTGTAATTTATCTATATCTTTACAGAGGATTTTACAGTCTAAACAAACTAGGATCAGTAGAAGCAGTAGTAGTAGTAGTATTAGTAGTAGTAGTAGTAGTAGTAGTAGTAGTAGTAGTAGTAGTATTATAGTAGTAGTATTAGTAGTAGTAGCAGCAGCAGTAGTAGTAGTAGTAGTAGAAGTAGAAGTAGTAGTAGTGGTGGTAGTGGTTTTTAGTAGTGGTAGTAGTAGTAGTAGTTGTAGTAGTAGTAGTAGTAGTAGTAGTAGTAGTAGTAGTAGTAGTAGAAGTATTAGTTGTAGTAGTAGTAATAGTAGTATCATTATTAGTAGTCGTAGTAGTAATAGTAAAAGACGTAGAAGTTGAAGTAGCATTGTCTACTGTAGAATTAACTGCTAAGATTTTCTTAATTTCGTTGATTTCACTTTGACTTGGCCTTTGAGTCGTTTAATCAACACACTTTTCAGTGTATAATTAAAATAACTATTTATTTATTTATCTATTTATTTGTATATAATCTTTTGACAGGGTAGCCCATTCACCAACAAGTAGTGGTCTTCCATGGGGACCTGAATAAACATGAACATATTTACATCGTTTATAACGTTTTTACAGAACAGTTACAAAATAATACTCGTTTGCATCATGAAAAAAAACCATCACCACCATATTTTACATAATCACTGCTTCATGCGCAACGAACGATTCATTTAGTTTTTTATATAAAATATTCGAACTGGATTACAGATGATTTATTTTTCGAGCTCGATTTTTATGTAGAAGAGCGACACTGAGATGGAAAGCGTAAACAATAAATAATATATGCAGTCTTGGTGGATTGCTTTGTTATGCCTGCACACGTCGTCTAGAAATCTCGATCACTAGACATGAATAAACTATGAAACAAGTCATGATCATGATCATGCTTTCAAGTGTAGATCATAGCAGATATTCAATAGCTAAAATTTATGCCGGTAGTGCTGGTGGTGGTGATGGTAGTGGTGATGATGGTGTTGTTGTTGGTGGTGAAGTTTTTTTTAATGATGGTTAGTACTTTGTTAGAACCCTCATCCTTGTTGTATCAATAATATTTTATTTTTAGTACTAATATATTTTTGAAAATTCAATATTTAGGCAATTGAGACAGATGGGACAGTCTCTTCGCATTTATCACACAAACCTAATACTTGTGGAATTATTGTTCTTCGTATATACCGTGCGTCCCCAAAAAACGATCCACTTTTGAAAAAGTCCGAAAATAATTCATGCTTGGGTGAGCACTGCTCGCTTTTGTAAAGGGTAAGAAAAGGGTTAGTCTTCCAATTTGTGAGAGGTAAATCCTTTGGACATTTTGGACATTCCTTTTTTTCAACAAACCGAATTTAAATATTTTATAATTAATTAATTACATAATCCCTACCTACATTAAATCAATGAGATGTTCAACTAACCTTACAATAATTGAAATGTGGGGTGAAGGCTTTTATTCAAAGTCACAGATGTAAAAAATTCCTAAGCTTCAAAGTATTTACCTCTCACAAATTGGAAGGCTAATTCCTGCGCAACCTAATTTTCATACCCTTTACAGAAGTAAGCAGTGCTCACCCGAGCATGAATTATTTTCGGACTTTCTGGTGTCATATGAAATTTGAGTTATGAGCTTTCCATACATATTCAAATTTTTCCCCAGAATTATATACTTTTTAATTCAGCAGCCATTTCAAAAGTGTATAGTTTTTTGGAACGCACTGTATATAACAGCATATGTTGTTTGTCTCTGGTAGCACCACATATTCACTACCAAACTACATCCTTTTTTTTGTAAACAAGTTATAACAACTTTTAAACGCTCTTTCGATACAAAAGTTGTTTGTGAGCCAAAGTTGATTCTACTTTAACATAAATCAGTTGCTTTCTTGAAAGAACTACTGACAGGCAACATACGCAACGTCTGACCCGACCGGTTGAGTGCATTACCTGAATAGAGGTCCAATCCCAAACGGGAAACAAATGCATGCGATTCACATAAGCGTGAAATTGGAACGATACATTACCCCTTTCCCACGCCGGCGATACCCAGTCCTCCGGAACTAATGTTCAATTTGCGTATTGACTCCATGGCCAGGAACATAATTGAAAGTGATATATTTAGGCGCCATCCAAACCGCGATACGATGAGGACATTAGCTGCAAATGATGCCCGGGTGAGGTCGTAATGTGGGATAGTAATATCGTGTTGCATGGTTGTCTTGACTCAAATGTGAAGGGGGTACTCGTTACCTCAATGTTCATTTATATGACCTTGATTTCCAGATGCCAGTTTTTGAAAAATTGTCCATATGAAAGTACGAGTACCTTAGAAAGAACCACATCATATAAAAGAAAGCGTTAGAAAAGAGTGAGGCAAAGTACAAATAAATATTGTAAATATTGAGCTGGCATTATAGGACATTCAGCAATGCATGCAAGTGTATCGGTTATGTTACCTGCTCATAATTATGTAATCAATTTTATTCGTTGGTACCATTCGTTCAAAAGACATGTTGCAACCGCGTAAGTTCAATCAATTCCCCCCAAAACACATTGAGGAAGAGCTATTGAATCATTAAAACCGTAATGTGAAATAGCATTTATACTGATGGAATCCATCTGTTATAAAATCTGTCGGAAAATATCGTGTAAGCTGTGAAGTCATCTAAAGTTTGTACGGAAACTATGCTAACAGTTTTAATACATCAGTAGAATGCTCTTTCCAATGCATATTCCTATAATTTTAGTATACAGCAATCTCTATGAGATATAAACACATCGGTATCATTCCATTGGCATGTATTCAATGCAATAGACAGAAATATAATCGTTAAGTAAGTATTCATTCAATACCAAATTAGTTAGTAAATATATAGTTGACATTCTTTCGAATGTCGAATATTTCAAACAGGCACTTAACATTTAGTCCAGAACTGTACGATATATAGCATGCATACTTAAACTATATGGTTATCGTCGGTAGATATGAACACACATTATTTGGCCGAACAATATTAAACTCTAAACAATATTTAGATTTGGTAATCAAATCATTCAGCAGACATAAGATATCAAAATTCAGCTAGCGGTTATTATGTAGACGAGAAGCATTCATCTTACACACATTACAGTGTGAGATACTATCTTTAGTAGATATGAACACATGGCAAATATCCAGTGTCCAACCAATACATTTTTTAAGTTGGTATTTATTCAATATGTATCATTATATAACTAAACAATAGTACCAGATCACTTAATTTTATTTATTAAGATCTGTATTAGTGTCTACTCCTCTGCATTATGCGCTAGTAAAACACTGTGTGATATTATTGATTATTCAAGAGTGATTCGACATTCATCATCAGATTACATTATAGAGTGACTTCGTTAAATGCAGATACATCCATTTAAACTCGTCAAAATGTCGTTATTAGTCTGTAACATTGATATCACCAGTCACTATCTACGGCGAAAGTCCGAAACCACGTATCAAGCAAAGCACCATTAGACAAGTCGTTTATCTTACCCATCAGAAGCATGCCCTCATGCGCTCTGAATCATTGGCTGAATAAAGAACTGTATCGATAAATATGATTCATTGAAGGTGGTATTTATGATTCATAATGTTAAATGGAGTCAAGTATTTTTTATTGTTGATGAATGGTATCGGATGGATCGCATATTCTTGATATGTGTGTTTTATTACACGTGACTTAGGCTTCATAATCGATGATTGGTGTTGTGTAGCATGGCTATCGTCAGAAAGGATAAAAGGCAAAAGCAGAAGCAGTCACCCCCTATAATTATGGAAAAGTGCACAAGATCATGTTTCGAGATACGTGTCAATTCTTAGAAGGTATATATTATATCTTATCACGATCGAAAAGAAAAGATGTCATCTGTACTTTATTTTTTTTCATGGAAGGATAATTCTTCGATTTCACGTTTTCTTTCTCCTTCGCCCACCTTCTCTTTGTTCAATCCTTTTCATTTTCTTCTTCTCTATCTTCTTCGTTTTCTTCTTCTTCTTCTTCTTCTTCTTCTTCTTCTTCTTCTTCTTCTTCTTCTTTTTCTTCTTATTCTTCTTCTTCTTCCCATCCTCCTCATCTCTCCACTACGATCTGCACAGTACTTACCTATTTTGAATCGTTTACAAATTTACTGACGTGAATGTATTGCTTGGAGCAGATTTAAGCGTTCAAAATGTTACGATGAAAAGGAAAATATTTGTTGATGTACAGATAGGAAAATATTATATGTTTTGAAAAAGTCATCGTAGAATGGGACTGCAGGTGTGTGTAAACATGCACAAAGGAGATTTATTATCTATTATGAACTGATCTCCTATCGCAATCCATAAATCAAATTTGATATTGAACAAGGGTATGGTGTCAAATTAGGCGATATATACAAATTCCTAATAAGAGCACATCATACTCGCCAACCCTAGATGAAATCTAGCGAATTAAACAGTTTCACTTTTACTTATCTATTCACTGAAAGCTAAAGCCTTTAAAATGTGCAGAATGATTCACCACCAAAGTTAATACAGTCTTTTATTGAACAGAGGGAAACCCCTCCCCTCCAGTACCCGACCACTGATGTAACTGCATTGTCTATCATATCCATCGAATTTATGTTTGTGTTACTAACGAAAAGAACATGCTTTCGTTATTTCAAACCTAAACATTTCTAAGCAAGCAGCCTAGGGAAATCCCCTCTCATAAACCACGTGGGTGCTCCATGTCCTCGTTACGAAACTAGGAGATGACACGCACGATTGTCTATATATTTGGTCCTGTAATATCCTCTGAATTGTCTTGGGAACACCCCGATAGGCGTAAGAAGCAAAGTGCGGAATCGGTGCCCTGGCTCTTGGAATAAAAACAGATGTATCAATACTTTTGCTTTAAATTATTCTGATTGTAACCTCTTCCTGGATATTTCCCCCCTAAGCAAAACCTTTAGCATGTTTTTTAATTATTGAGTCCAGAAATCTTTTACAAATAAGTGTATAGCCTTCCAAAACGAATTTGTAGGTTAAGCTCTTCTCGCGGTCTGAAGTTGATACCTGGTCTATAATCTCATCGACGTTGTTGATCCTTTGCCGACATAACAACACAAAGTAAGAGTCAGAGAAGAGGGCTCTTTATCTACTGTTCGAATGTCGGATGGAGGCAAGAGGAATGGCGTAGTTGAAACACAACTTCCACCGTAACGTTCGCATAGTTATTAATAAATCGCGATGTTTAGACCAAGGTTTAAAATTCACCAAATTTGTTTAAACTTCATTTTTTCTAAATGCAGAAATCTGTAGTTGGAATATATTGCGATATCCTTTAGACAAGACACTGGCTCTCACACCTTATTACCATATTGAACCATACGTAGGAATGACGACAGTTTACATCATATTGATTGCAACCTATTTCACTAACCTCTTTATCCCACTGTCTTGTTTCTACTCGTGGTGATTATTATTGTGGGGATTGATATATTTATCTATAAACCCATTTCGGCTAATATATCCGTTGAAGGGGGACAATATTCCTCTCAGTCTGTCTCGAATGTATCCGGGCTAAACAACATAATATTTATGGGTATCATACAACTAGATTTCAGTATCTAAACCTGATAATAGATATCCAAATACGTGTCACGAATCACCATGATCACAAAAAGACCAAATACAATGACTTCTATACTGTTTTTCTCAGCCAGAGGCGATATTTTACAGATGAAAAAAGAGGTTAAATGTAAATTGTAGTTTTCATAGAATTCATTGAGGAGACAGCATTACATATTCAAAAGCTCATGACCATTAAGAGTAATGCGCGGTCCATAGCTTGAAGCTTTCAAAAATATCCACAGAAGGTTTCGAGTGCTTTACAGATATATGGAACAACAGATGGCTCAATGCATTCCAAATCATATAGAAGTTAAACAAAATAATCCTGAAATGCCTCTCTAAAAAGGTCAACATCGATTAAAATACCGGAATAACTAGAGGCGAATAAAACGACGACTGACATCCGTCTGGCAGCCATGATCTCAAGAAATGAAATATTAAGCCTACTTAATGATTGATCACGAAGCAGAGATAGAAACATAAACTGAGTCAAATATGCATACAAGGACCCCGTCACGAGATTCATTTCTCGTCATCTTTTCATCTTTGCCAGAATGGATTAAAAAGAGATATGAATGCAAATGATGAATTGGGTGATGGTTGAATAAAGCAATAGATTATACCCCGTCTCTGTATCTCTTCTATCTCAAGACGTTTCTCATCGGAAATCTGATTTATAAGTTGAAACGAGGGTGACCGATCAGAGCATGCATCGCCATACTAATGAGATAGCAGGTTGGCAGTCTGTTTGAGGAATGGGGATTTCATGAGAAATGAGAACTAGTTCCGCAGGGATAACAAGAAGATATAGTTTTCCTCAGAACTTCAGCGAATTTTTCATATAACAAACGGGTTATATGGATTACATACCGATAGAGAGGGAAAGAGAGAACTAGAAAGATAGATATATAGAGAGAGGGAGAGAGAGAGAGGGAGAGCGAGAGAGAGAGAGGGAGAGAGGGGGGGGTGATTAACACAAATATAGAACACCGGAGAAAAGGAAGGAGTGAGAAGAACACTACAAGCCCCAATCACACCAAACTAGTTTTCACTACGTTATGGAATCGTCCTAGAAATGTATAAAACGGGTTGTGGTCGTGGAAGAATGTTTGAATGTCTAAAATACGATCCTACGTTAGATCACTCATAAACAGTCCTCAATAACGTCTATCTCGTCTGTGCCCCCGTCCACAGTCAGTTTAAATCAAGTTCAGATCGGGTAAATTTACCATTTCCAAGCAAACTAAACCCGTCCGTAGTCAGTTTAAACCCATCCTTATTAGCTTGCAACTTGTTCTATCAGTAAAGTAGGGACAGGGTCGTAGACATCTTAGGTATAAATACCAAGGTTCAAAATAAACAACCGAATAATAAAGCGGTTTAAGGGAACACCTTTATACCATGAATCAATATTTTGTCCGTCACCTCAAATGTGTTTATGGCACATTCCATGGGTGCCTATCGTCAATCCATGGCTCTTGGTAGTCAAAATACCGATACACATAAATCCATCAAATCGTGTAACCTTTTCAGAGAGGACAATGCGAACAAGCAATGATTTCATCAAGTCTGAGATCTTTCGCTCATCGAAATTAATATGACATTTTGTGTGGGCAAATTAGGGATAGCTTTTATGGATAGCTTCATATCAAACATTTATGGGTAACAGTGATATCGTGTAAGATAGAGAATAAGGACACACAGAAACAGAAATTGAAAGAATATGATAACAAACTATGTCCTTTTTATCAGACTGTGGTATGTTATCAGTCAAAACTTCTATGATTGCATTTCCTTGAGTTTTTTTCTCGATAGCCCACATCTCCCATTAAATGCCCGTTGTACTTGGGGTGTCGTTTCAAATGCGTTATCATTTACGCTAACAGAGTATCTCATAAATGAATCGATGCATCAGCAATTCACTATTGATTATGCAACTACTTGCATTTACTTGTACACTGTCATTCTTTGATGACGCATCAAAGATGCAGCCCTACGTTACCAATGGCGTCTCATTTGCAACGGGTATACTCACGTGTTACGCTTAAAGATAATCCAGAGTCAATCTCCATCGTCCTACTTTGATACAAGGTTTTCTCATCAGAATGAAACTCCCACACACATCCATTTCTGACAGCCCACCCTAGCCATTGAAATGAATCACATGGCATGTGTCTGACATTTCAATCCCACCAGAATTCAAATATTCATGTTTGTTTCTTTCTTTTTTTCTGGGGATTGGGGGTGGGGTTGGTCTAATTTCATGACTATTTTCGCTGTATTTCACCTATTTGATTGGTACATTCCTCAGGTAAGTTATGATGTAATCCCTCTCCTATAAACTAAAACCTTCTTACACGAGCAGGCTGTACTGATCTTATTCAGGGCATTGTTTCACAAAACCATTCTAAGTACAAGTTCGCCGACATCTCACTGATACGTATGTTAAGGGTAAAGACCAGTTTTGAAACGCCCCCTCTCAAAAAATGTAATGGAAGCTCCTATTACCAATCACGTGAATCTATCTGGACCTGATAAATATCGCGCACGTGTCGCGTAGTCCCATATACATCTTTTTGTGTACTGTGAGTGCTTGTAATTTTACCAAGACTGGGCCAAATTTCTTATCATTTTGAGGATTCCAGAACCTTGCAGTACACACTAATACTTATATGCTAAATGATCAACTTTATCTGATCGATTCCACAACGTTTCTTTCACAGTGCAATCGCATGACCATAAGCGGTCTTTATCTCCAATTACTCTTAATAAACGCACAGCAATGGCATGTCGGCAAACTTGTACATCAAGTTTCGTGGAACGATCCCCAGATATATCTAGGTGCATCAATCTATCATCCGCCATCATCTAATCCATAGGAAGCATTGCAGTTAATTGAATTCATTATCTTTTCGTTTCTATGAAGATCTGAGTTTTGATTGAATCAAGGAGATTGCTATCCAATTATGATCCGTCAAATTCAACTTGATCCAGTCCTTCAGTTCAGACAAAATAGTCATTGCAAATGCTGTTTGAGTGAACTGAACTATCCGCACTTTAAAATGATATACACAACGTTTACTAAAGTCTTTAGTGCGATAATGATCATCATCAAGGCTCAAAATACACAGGGGCGGTGGGCGATTCGCCCCCATGAGCTACTTAATCGCCTCCATCAGATTGCTTACGGAGGCGATTGCAAAATTTAAAATCGTCCTCGTGGAATTATGAAACAAAGATTATCTTTTATGTTATAACTTTCACACAATATTTAGTTTCAACTTTCAAACCTTAAACCAATGAGATGGAGCTATGGAAATTAAATTAGCGTGCAGGGTTTCTCACTCGAATTGTTGGTATCTAGATGCCGCCAAATTGTAACCAAATGTACGGTCATTCGCCGCAAGATCTTCCTGTATCAGATACAATGTGATACAAATGACCTCCCATCTCCACATCTATATGAGTATTACCTATACAAACAACGGAAGCTCGCAATGCAGTGTGGCCGTTAGCAGTGGTTATACTGGCTGCGCCAATAGTCCCGGTGTTGCACGCTGCCGCCCCATTATCTGCTATTAAAAGATAAAGGCAATCGCGCAAGGACTGGAACGTGAAGAAGTCTTTTGTTGTTAAAAGCGTGAATCCTCTGAATTCCAAAAGACCAGCAAATAATAAACCTCGACCAGTAAATCAACCGAAACCTAAAATTAGTAAAAGGAAACATGTCGGCAAGGAGGCGACTGTATGGACCAATTCAATTGACATTTTTATTTCAAAAAGAGCCCCCGTGAACAAAAAATAATAATTTGAGCCCTGATCATCACTCTTTGTTGATTTTTATAGTTTTTGCAATGATAATATCAGATGATCGGTCATCTTAAAAAAAACAAAAAAACAACATGGCTCCTTAATGAGTGTAGCAGGAATTCGAATTGTTTTAAATAGTGCCTGGTCAAACATTTTTTCCAACTGAAATTCCAACTGCTCACTGTTGCAGCATGATTTCTTACTAGCCTTCAGTGAGCAAAAAAGGAAAACAAATCATCTTTTTCCATTTCAAACATACAACTGACAAGTCAGCGATGGCATACACTGACACAACTCCATAGCTTGTTGGTCAAACCAGGGACCAGCACTGTTTCTTATCCAAACATGATTGCAATAACCCAATAGGAAAATCACATGGAGCAACCAAATTATCTTTATTGAAATCGCTACGTCATATGTGGTACTCAGCGGACATGTAGAGATAATATGCATGGATCCCTTTATCCTGTCCACTTCAATCATGATTTATTCGATCATATATCATATCATTCAGGAGATTTACTTGCATTAAAGCAGTAGCTGAAATCGAAACGAAATGAATGCGAGTGATATATAAATTACGGTTATGCTCCATTTTGTTTAATATATAAGTTAATTCATTCAATATGAACAGGTATAGTAAATCTCAATTCATGTATTGAGTTCATAAAGGGAAAATTAGTTAAATCTTTTATAAACATTGACTACACTGTGTATGCGCTTTGAATAAACATGCTGTTGAAGATTCAGTACCTTGATTACCAAAGACACATCTAGGATACGTTAACATACATGTATCTAAATACCCGTCAGCCACAAGAGGCTACCCGACCAATACACACCTTTTGAAAGGCAATTATAGCATCTGCTTAAAACGATTATTTACATCCACAAAACGTTTGGTGTTCATCATTGGACGCATGGTATGGGGATAAGGGCGTCATACGAGTCGATTGAGACTTGAAGGGCTGAGTGATAAGAACACAATTCAAACGATGTGTTCTAGTCCGAATGCCTGTTGTCGAAGTGGGTTATATGAACAAAAGCTATTTAGAACTCCTCTTTAACAAGATGAATAAGATTTTCTTTTCTGGTTAGAGCCAGCAGGGGTAATTGTGTTATCGCAGCGCCCTCAGGGAGAACAGTATTAATACTGATAAGGCTACCCTGGGTAAACAAGTTATATTGTTATATCATTATTATCATAATAACTCTATAAAAAGATAATGATACGACTTAAACCCCATCTGACTCCTAATGATAATGACATATAAATGACAAATCTAAAACAGAAGTCTTGTCCTGTGGAGATAATATCCCCTACGCTCATCTAGTGACCAATGATTCTTTCTACACTAGAATTCAAGGGCGAACAACTGTCTGCTTAAACGCGTATCTGGATGTTGCCTTTGCTGAATAGGCTTTAAAAAAGTAGACACACCCACATCGGTTATCGGGGCAGGGTTGGGATACAGTCGTGAGACTTGTTGTCTCCTAGAAAATTTTGCAGAGAAAATCAGTTGACATATTGAATAATTAAATAAATGCATGAAGACAGCATAGTATCGAGTGTAATGGCATATTCGATGTTTTACCATGTCTTAAGTACACTCAAATGAGGTTTCCTAACTTAATTATCTTTAAATACTTATGAAATCAAGGAAACTGTGTAAACAAATATTGATTAAGAGAGGTTAATATAAAAACTGGTAAAGAACGAATGTAGAATGTAAAAACGGATAGGTATGGGTAGTGCCTGATAGCAGAAATTACAACTGTAAATAAACGAATGGATACGAATGTAGAATGTAAAAACGGAGAGGTATGGGTAGTGCCTGATAGCAGAAAGTACAACTGTAAATAAACGAATGAATAAAGCAATTACAAAGGGGCGAAAGCGGCGGAGGGGGGGGGGGGGGGGG
>BEXV01000209.1:111972-134130 GCA_003118195.1 Hemicentrotus pulcherrimus | reverse complement strand
CCCCCCTGATAACGAGTGCAAAGAAGCAGAGAAAGCACACTCACGTGACATCATTGGTTTCATTATTTATTCAATTCTGTCATTCTTGTGTTCAGTCGGTCACTGATTTTAGGAAGCCTCGTATTTTTCATTAAAATCTAGAAATGTGGGCGACTCGATGATATATTACCGCCTAATTTGACAAATTGAAAAGAATTGTCAAGCTAAATTTGAAATGAATTGAAACACACACATATGCCTTCCTCCGGGATATAACACTTATACAACCAGACGACTTTAAACATTAAGCAGATGAATTAAGGGCTTCCCTTTATAGACTGTAATTTGCATCAACAGTCAGTAGCCTTTGAAGATTGCGAACTCATCTTCTAACAAACCTTTTAAAAGATTATGCTGATTTTTTTTTTTTTTTTTTGCAGGGAGGTTTATTCACATAGGTCTTCTGGAGTTTTATATTTTATAGTTGTTTTCGAAGATATATTGAAGAGAAAGGCAATGTTATTGTCTATCTAACCTAGTGCTGATTTCGTTCTGATATTTCTACTCCGGAAAGACATGTATATATAATCACAATCAATAATGTATTCAGTCACACTTTTGTCTATGACATTTGATATAGCAGTCGATGAAGGCAACTCCCTTCTGATTATTGAAGAAGAAAAATCATTCGTTGCATTTCATGTGTTACCACGATATGACACAGAAGAATACATTATGTAGGAGGAAAAGTCCTAATAAAGCGAGGGAACATAGGTATTTTCCATGCTGCATCGCTGATAGATTTTCGAAGGCCTCACCAATTTTACTGTTCCAATCAATATCGAGGAACACTCCGCGTCGCCGAACTGTGTTAACCTTTAAGTGCATGGCTTATTATGAGCTCAATATCTGCACAAAAAAGCCTGTTGCATTCGTTACCGTATGTGGCTACCTTGGAGATTTACTTTACATCTTAAATGAGAAGTTTGTCTACGTTTTGTCCTTAAAGGATGTCATAGTATTCATTACCCGCCTTCCTAATCATCAAAATAGGAGTTAATCGGGCAGTCATTTTTCAAAGACAGAGTAAATCTTAGCGGAAGCTTCATTTTCTAGGAATTTCCGTGATATTTATATCGCCCTGCGTGTGGTGATTCTTAGAGTAATTTTCAACTTTAGACGGCAGATGGCAGATGCCAGAGCTTTTATCATTATTACAATAGGAAACTCGATATGTTTCCTTCAAAGATTATCCAAATGGGGTGGTTTTTTGTCATTTTGAAAAGGTACTTTTGAGCATTTGAAACTACCACCCACTTTTCTCCACATTATAAGCATTTCAAACAAGTATTGGCGAGTATATGCTTACTCGTATAGGGCTAGGTATTTTCGCTATGTGCAAACTCCTTACTCGAACGGCAATTATATTGATTTTTTTATTCTTTGATTTCATCGCAGTGAAGACATTTCGTTCCTTTTGCAAGGGAAATGCCAAACTGTTCATACATCCATAATGGTATAGAATTGGCTCGGTGCAAATGATCGTGGATATGGACGTTATTGTCTGAATATACACAGACTGCAACACAACAACTGAACTCAATAAACGAGAATAAAGAGATGGGGGAGTTTGAGGGGGGTAAACTAGGAAGAATTATTTGACAAAAAAGGAGTAAATTATTAAACTGAGGAAAAATGTCGGATGTGGTTTCAGCCACAAAAGAGACACCTTTGTCATGTAGGCGCATCGGTCTCATCTCACTGTATCAGATCAAGTTATATGATACACAACAAGGCCGTATGAGAGCGAGAAAAGAAGATGCTATCATCTTCACCTTCACGATATCTCCTTTCCCCTCTCCCCCCTCGTTTATCTCTCTATCTATCTCTATCTCTCTATCTATCTATTTCACTTCTCTCTTTCATTTTTTAGCTTCTCTGTGTTGTACATTATGTTAAAGGCATCGTTTAACAATTTTGAATTTGAGATGCACGGCTCTACGTGTTATCAGTGTCTGTGATATGGTGTAATATTGAAGCCCTAAACAAATGCGCTTAAAAATGATCAAGAAGTGTCTCAAAAAAAAAATCTTTGAGTGACCGGGTGTACCATACTCGTTTCCCCAATAGTCTGTTGCTTTTAATTCCAACCGTAAATATCTTGATAATCAGACAGGTGATCGGCTGGTGGATGTCATGCATGGGGTTCCGACTTACCTAAAGGTTGATGATTACCATTGCAGCATGAGCTTATAAATTTAGGATTTAGTTTCAGAATCTGAGACAAAGTTACCGGATCCCTTTAAGGAAACCTCTCTCTTTTTTTGTCCGATATCCATGAAATTTACGCCCCTTATTTCAAATATGCCCCTTTTCACATTCGAATATAGACACAATTAGACTCTGTATAGATACATATTATGAGCACCATCGTAGACAAAAACAACATCTATTACCCAGTAAATGGAAGACATTGCTCTTTGGTGTTGTTTAAATGCTTCGGCCAAGACAACAGCAAAGGAGTTTTCTAGGGGATAAGTTGTGAAGGTATATGACTGGTATAGAGAAGGAACAATGTAAACAAGTGAGACAAACAAGGTAAGCAAGGAAAACGGTGATGCTAACAGTTTTTTTTTTTAAATCTTGAACATCGATTCAATAGATATATAAACGGAATGCTTGAATGGGGGAAGAGAATCCCGGCAGCCTAAACCGAAGACTACGGGACTGCAGGAAAACTAAAATAGAAATTTAGAAAACTAGGATATCGTGGTAAAGGTTAAGACCAGTATTGGAAACGCCCCAATTTCAAAAAATAAAATGGAAGCTCTTATTACCAATCATGTGAAAGAATATGTTTTGACTAATTAATTTGCCGGGAAACCGCCTATTAATTGATATTTTGGTAAATATTAGTTTATCTATGGTCTGTGAGAGATACAAGCACTTGTCGTGCACGTGTGCGTATAGTCCAATATACAAATTTCTGTGTAACGTGCTTGTAACTTTACAAATACTGGGCCAAATTTCTTATCATTTTGATGATTCTAGAACCTTGCAGTACACACCAATACATGCTAGATGATCAACCTTTTCTAATCGATTTCACAACGTTTCTTTCACAATGTAATCGCATGACCATAACTGGTCTTTAGCTTTTACAACATTGGATGCAAACTAAAAGTGGTAACTTGTTAAACATTTGTTCCAGTTATATAGCCAGATACAACATTATACCTTATCAAATATACCAATGGGTATTAGGGCAACATTGATGTATCTATAAATTATTTCAACAACTCAAGATCAATGAATCTAATCATAACTCGTTTGAATTTGTTTCCATATCTATTTTATCCTTTTGAAAACATCATGTGTTAACATTACTATCTTACTTTGTACCAAACCCGCTTTTGTAATATTATATTAAATTCAAAGTTATATAATTCGTGATTGATAACATAACCACGGGTCAGGCTGTGGTTCGTGGTTCGAAATCACACTCAAACATTTCGTTTATTGTGTGACAATTATTCTGTGTTTTTGTTTTGTTTTTGTTACACTAGGTGGATTAATAAATTCAACCTTCAATTTGAATCTAACTTTAAATCAATGTCAGATCACCCTCACAATGAGATCCATATTATCAACAACAACAACACCGACAAGAGGATCAACAGAAACACTAATCCTAACAAGATACCTTTTTTTTAATCCTGAAACCTTTATATTTTTACATTATGTGTTCCCTTCTGGACAAAGAAGAATGCTATAAGTTCTCATCGCGTTACAAATTCAATAGAATTTTAGCCAATTGGTCGATAGTGCTCTGAACTTGTCTTTGGATATAGAGACATTTGCACATTTTGGCCCTTTGACCCTTATTCATCGGACGACTGGATGTGAGCAATATCATTTTTTTTCCCTGCTGCATCCTAAGGCAAAACGTAAACTTGCCTACACTTATTTGTTAAGTACATCTCGACATTTGTAGATTAAAAATAAAAAGGGAGAATGTGCATTGCATCACCTCACTTGGGATAAAGATGACATATCGAGAAATTCAACCTGCTCTGAGATGAAATAGAACGAAATAATATAATTAGAATCAACAGTTGTTCCTAATCACTTCACAATCAAATTAGAAATTCACTCATTTGAAATGAAAAATGCTTCAGAAATAATTCATTAATAAATGTCTTAATATGTGTACAATTTTGTGTGATTTTTGGAAGATCTTCGTCCGTTAGTTTCGTGGTTCTCGCTCTCCAGCCTTTTGTCGTATCAACTTGCGGACATTCCATTATCACTTTAAAGTTTCCTTCTAACTGCGCTATACTGTATTGTTTTGAGACTTTGTTTTCGCAAATGGTACGGATTTATATATTCCCTTTATTAGTCGTCATTTTCTATGTAGTAGATATTGTGGTTTCCCTATATGGGGCCTTTTAACCAGAGTTCCCGGTTCCGATGTATTTACATATAGATGACAAATTGGTGTTGCTGGATCATATACCCATATCATGTTGAAAACACGACACCGGATATCAATCAGTCGTTCATTATTTAGACGTCAGTCATAAAGGCACTTCGGTGTGCCATGACACAAGCCTTTTTAAGTGCGAACAGGGGAACATAGAAGGAGACAGCAGAGGGAGAACGAGAGAGAGATAGAGGCAGAAACACAGAGAGAGACAAAGAGAGAGAGAGAGAGGGACGGAGACACAGAGAGAGAGAGAGGGAGAGAACAGATTTACAAACAGACTCGAGTGTTTCACTTTTCACGTTTCACTCTTTTTCCTCCTTTTGATTAAACAGCAAGCGTATGAATCGATGTCACTGGATGATTGATACCACGAATATAACCAGAGCTGCTGCAAACGATTAAAATTCAAGAAAGCATCTCAGCTATGTGACTGAAGTGTGTCCCTTCAGTATGGAATACGTTTTGAATATAGAAAAATTAAATAAATGTCAACACTGAAATTGTTATTGTTCTTCCTTTCTAATCCAATCCAAAAGGTATTTGATATACCACCTTTAACAACACGGTGCACACATTAACCCACACGTTTCATCCACTTATGAAACAAAATCCCACTTTAAAAAGACCTTGGCCCTGTCTTATCAACAGTTACGATTGCTCCATACCAATCGCAAGTCCTCCAATCAGTCGCAAGTTTGCAGTCTCCATTCTAGTATGTAAACATATGCTATTTATAACAATATAAAAAAAACCTTGCGATTAATATCAACGTATAAGACGGAGCCCTCGTGAGTAAATACGATCCAATGGCCCCTTACAAAATAAATGTGAAAATAATAAAAGTCTTTTGGAAAACAATTTCCGCGTATATCATGCTATCAGGTTATTTTTGATTACCATTATGGTCGCCATCAGTCTTGTCAATACATACACATAAAAACCTTCTTTAAAGATACTATGTCCCTCTTGCAGCCAACCTCAATTTGTGTAGAATTTTGCAGGAATTATGAATATTTCATGTATGTCCTATCTGTGAAATTTCAACATTAGCAGTGTCCTAATATTCATATTATGTAAGGGAACCTGTTTACTTGCTAGACTTCACTGTCAGACACTATTGAGTGACTGACTAGCTTTATTTCTTCTTTGGTAATAACATACATAAAATGAGTTGTAAAGGGTACATGAGCATTTGTCTACAACAATAGCCCACTTCTTGTAATGGCCAAAATTAAACTGATTTGATCTTTGCGCAGCATAACACGTACGACCATTCGGTACTACGGTCTGAAAATCAGACTATTACTTACTGGCTCTATAACTCCTAAGTCGATTTGACAACTAATAGTCATTATTTTCCCACTTAAAGACATTTTCAAGCCCCAATTTTTTTAAGGGAAGTTCTAAATTAGTATTGTCTTTTAAATTCTGTTGGAATTAAAGCTTTTCATTTTTGGGGCCTGCAAATGGGACATAGTACCTTTAATAAGCGATGACATTAATGCTGGTTTATTTTTCTTCATATATTTTTGTTTCAGCAATCAATAATTTTTTGTTTCTAGTCAGGCAATCCTGAATGTTCACCGATTTCCTTGAAAATGTAATGCCCGTTTTATTGGCAGAAAGGCAGCTTCAATTATCCGCAGACGCAGCCTATAACAGTGCTTACGAATATTCTAGAGCGAGCTTTTATGTGACTCTGATAGTCCCTTATAGAAAGTATCAAAAAGCAATATGATACCAATCTTGAGTCATTCTCCTCACGTCAGGTATCATCTTGCTCTGTCATTCTTCTACTTGAGAAAAATTGCCCGCACGATCGCTCTGCTCTTACACGACATATTTTTAAAAGATATTGAAAATTATTTAGTGTTAGATCATAGATGTTAGATTTCACATTATCTTCTCCGTATCAATGTTTTAGCAAATAATTCTGGGTAACAAAATCGGTTTATTTATTGCTTAGCTGTTGGCACTGTTTATATAAAAAAAAATACTGGATAAAAAAAGACATGCGTTGAGATTTCTAACATTTCAAAAAATACGTTCTCCATAAATGAAATTTTAATCTATACTCCATTTTGTTGTTTTCTCTTCTTTTTTAAACTATCGACGAGCACCTTCGGGTATTGTCAAAGATTGATGGTGTAGTGTTATACATAATTCATATTATCGCCCTTGGAATGCGCATCGATACATTTTACCCGTCGCTTCATTTTGCTTTCCATTCTGCACAACACGTGTTGGATTACCAGGCTATTGATCAGAAGCTTAGAAAAGATACTTTCCAGTCGGAATGGTCCGGGTCAAGGATGTAACATCCAATGTAATGAAATGATTGGTATGCTTGATAAAGGCGACTAATCTATTTACTCAAATCTCACCTTAGAGAAGATCATCATCCATGAAATTGGTTTAGTAACAGTAGATTTGAAAATCCGAAACAAGATCTTTCATGATCGGCAATGTCACTACCAAGATAGCATCTGTTGTCTGCACTAGTTTTACCAGGGGGATTAGACTTCCCTGCAAGGTCATTGTCAGGGGGTTATCTCATCAAATTATCAAATCAGCTCTCAATGAATATAAGAAAAAGGGGATCATGGGGGACTAACATGCACCGATTACGCATTGTTTGCTATATAAAGACCACCAAAAGAGACAAGAAAAGTGTTATCCATAAGCAGATGGTCTTTATGTAAATGTGCCTATATAGTGCGTCCCAGAAAAAAACGAAACCGAAAAGTATCGATATTTTATCATTACTTAATCACAACTATGATTAATGAATGATACATATTTGGAAAGCTTTGAGTCTCCTCTTTCATGTGATGCTATTCAGATAATGCATATTTCACGCATGAGTGATTAAAAACAATTTGAAGGAAGTAAACCAAAAGTAATTTGGCGGGCGGTATCTGAATTTCAAAGAAATATTCATATTTCTTGAAGGTTCATTTTATGCTCTTTCATATGATACCTCAATCAAGAAAAAATGAGCCAGGAATAACAAAGTTCTGTCTGTTTTAAGTAGTCCTTACAATTTCATAATTTTAACAAACGAATTCGTTTTCACTGGATGCCTGCCGTAGCAAAAAGGAGAATCGAAAAAAGACTTAATTCCGTTTCGTCGACAATCAGCCATGCATGAAGACTCTCGTCTACGACTGATTGTCAACGGAACGGAGTTAAGTATTTTGTTAATTTCGTTTATTGATACGGCAGGCAAGCCAGTGAAAACGAATTCGTTTAATAAAATTATGGAAATGCAAGCACTACTTTATACAAACAGAACTTTGTCATTCCTCGCTCATTGTTCCTGATTGAGGTGTCATTTAAAAAGAGCAGAAACTCAACTTTCTAGAAATGTGAACTTTTCTTCGAAATTCAGATACCGCCCGCCAAATGTCTTTTTGGTTTCCTTCCTTTAAATTGCTTTTAATCACTCATGCGTGAAATATACATTATCTGAATAGCATCACATGAAAGAGGAGACTTTAAACTATCCAAATATGTATCATTCATTAATTATAGTTGTGATTAAGTTATGATAGAACATTGATACTTTTCGGTTTCGTTTTTTCTGGGACGCACTGTATAGTACATGTTTCATGGGAAACTATTCTTTTCAAGGAAAACAAAAAATATGGTCTTTGTAGACAGGTCGTCTTTGGAGACACGTGGCCACTAAACAGGATTGACTGTAGTACGTACGTGGAAATAACAAGATAAGTTGCAGTTATGAAAACTTCTACAAAAATGTTTGCAAGTCGCCTTTCGAAGAAAATTGTTTAAATTTGACTTACTTGTTCACCTTGTAGTATAAGCAATACAGTGTTTTACATTTCATCTCAAGCTCGTTTTAAACCAGAAAATAAGTTATATTGTTCTTTCTTTACCATTGTTTCTATTTTAAGTGTTCCTCTTGTTTCCTCTTAATACTCCTTTCATTTCTTTAAGCGATGACGTAACACCTTTTCGGAATAGACTCCTGGAAAGATGATTAGGATTTCAAGGACACATCAAGGCTGATCATTAAGGTGACCTTTAATGCATCATTCCCCGATCATCATGACCATTAATACACCATTCCCCGTATACATCAAAAATACATTAATATGTATAATTCTGCGTTTCCATCAAAAGTCTATGTAGTGTAAAAAATATATTTTTTTCTTTTCTTCTTCCGTGCCTCATTATGATAATGAAGATGAAAACCGCTCAATGCATTATTTCTACATTAATGTATACCAATGTATTACATATTGTATATATATATATATATATATATGTGTGTGTGTGTGTGTGTGTGCGTGTGCATGTGCGTGTATATGTGTGTGTGCGTGGGTGGGTGAGTGTGCGCGTGTGTTTTTGCGTATGTGTATGCGTGACTGTCCATGTGCGTGTGTGTGCTTGTGTTGATTAATCCGAGTATTGGCAGTGTTAAACATCAGAATATTATAGAGATCACACATTAAAAGATATGCATTTTATGCCAGCTTTTAAATGACATACCTGCCATAAAATGCATTTCTTCAAAGTGTAATCTCTCTATATATATTTATACACGCATTTATATCTATAGATATAATCATGAAAGCATGGCCTCGGATTTTAGAGATGTTGTTTCAACGAAGCAACATTGTGTCATTATGTAGATGATTGTCTTCGTTCTTGAGCTTCTGAGCGTGGATTGTCTTCGTTCTTGAGCTTCTGAGCGCGAATGGGGAGCGAAAAAAAAGCTATATTGATGTAAGATGAGAAAACGAGGTGGATAAACCGAGAGAAGGAAAAACAGTGAGGTAAAGAAAAGAAATCGGAAGTGAAATAAAACTAGACTGAGATCTGACCTTTGCAATGAATCGCGCCAGAAATAGCCAAATACTATTGTATATCAAGGAGAGAAACACACTTTTCTCTTTCTTGTTGGAAAACATACGAAATGGCCGTGGTTTGGTCTATTTTTTCTAAATAAATATATATCATCAACCCTTTTCGTCCTCTTTCAATATATTTTTGGCAGCAGACGAATCTCCGTTCTATTCATTTAGCCATCACTTAGTATGACAGCCATTACGGCTACTTGCATGCATAATGGACACTTCATTATTAATGGACTTGGGTTTTCCAGTATAAAATATTAGATGGTTGCATTAGCTGCATTATCTTGTTATATCATTTATATGAAATAGTGAATTTAGATTTACAACTCTCACATGGGCTAAGAACCTGTCACGTGACAAATTATGTTATATGTACATACTGTATGGGCGTGGAATATAACAAACGTTTTTTGCATGATAAAACATGGAGAAAACCTGAATGTAATCCAAAGGGCCTGACTCCACTGGATCACAAATACCCTAATTTGATATAACACATATTACATGTAGTTTGTGGGACGTATTGGCCAATAATTATATTCATCCTCCATCTCAGAATATTCCCGTTTCTTCGATAATACAAATAATTATAATAATGATAACATGTTCATTTATATAGCGATTTCACACAATTGGTTCCACATCGCTTTACAAGGTATACACGTGTGAAAATCAGTTAATTTAAAACGTCTTCAACTCAAATGCTTCTTGAAGGTGTCTGGTCTGGGTGCTGTACGGATGTTCTGGGGCAGGTGATTCCTGAGGCAGGGTGTACATGATTGAAAAGCATTGTCATCTGTTACTGTGGATGTTCTGGGTATGAGGAGAAGAGAGCTATATGTTGCTGAGCGAAGGCCGGGTACGTGCTGAGCGATAAGGTGAGAGAAGAATTCCCAGATAAGACGGGACTCGATTGTGGAGACATTTTTATGTTAAAGTCAGGATTTTGAATAGTATACGTTTACGGGGAGCCAATGGAGGTTGATGAGCAATGGGATCACATGGTTTATGGCATTATAAATCAACCTTGGCCTGCTTCCTCGGTGAAAAAATAACACCTCTCAGGAAATTTTGATTTTGTTGGTTCACATATTTGTGAACACCGGGGCATGCAATATTTGTCTAACATTAGTAATTGTTAACATTGAATCATTCTATTGAAGAAAAAAACATACAGTTTTGTCATTGCGTGTTCATGTATAACCATTCATAATTTTCTCATGTTCACATATTCTATTTTATCCTTTTTCAAAGTTGTTATTTTTCTATGATTATTACTTAGGATAAAATATGAGCCACATGTGATACAACAAAGATAAATATATTTCTGTATCTCACGGAAATTCCATTTTCCGTAGTATTCTTTATATTTTTTACGCAGAAATAACTTTCCATGTCCGGCCATGACACTAAACTAGACAGGTGTGTTTTGATGTCCGACATTTCATTCCATGTCGTTTCATTAATCTGTTTTGAGGAAGGACTGCTCATTCGATTATTTGTTTGCTTGCATGCACGTTGCCCTTTTGATTCTTGGAGCTGTTATCCCCTCTCTTTCCTTTCTCTTCCCTTTTCGGGGTTTCACACGCAAGGCAAGGAATTCAAAACTAACTGCAAGACTCTGATGTCTGATCCTGTTTTAATATATCAATATGTAAATACAAGAAGTTTACATCCCTTTTTCCTATATTTTGTCGTATATCCATTTGATCTGTGAATTGTTTGTGTTTGTGCATATTAAGATTGTTATGTTGTGCTTTGTGTCACGTTTGGTTGATTGAGTCCACCCTAAATAGAATGCAATCCATTTACTCAATTATAATGCAAGCATGTTCACGCATAGTTACATTGCCTCTCACGCCTGTACATTCAATGGTCACCGCTCCACATATATATATATATATATTTACATATATCCTTTTCCCTCTCTCTTTCCTTCGTTCTTTTAAATGATAGAATCATAGATCTTTACGTTCAAATATGATTTACTATTGCTTTCACAGTCACCGGTAAAAAAATAAAGAGAACAAACTGCCGCAGTTCCCACGTGAATAGGTTCATGCTGTTGCGCCGTTTTCCGTCGACTTTGTTCGTGTGCGGTAAAATGTCAGAAAATAACAAGAAGACATTTCTCTGTGGTTGGATTCTCTCCACTGAATTCAACTTCCCGTCAATGATTTCGCGATTGACAAGAAAAGGGTACCAGGGCCATGTTTTTTCATTATGAATACAGAGGAATAAATAGAAAGGAAAATGCTGAAGTAGGTTTAAGATAAAGATTAAAATAAAACATAAAAACAAGAAGAAAATAGGACGTAGTATGGTTAGTTTTTGAAAGGATAGGGCACAGTTGGAGAGAAAGCATGCTGTAAATCATTAACAAAGATGCACAGCTTAGATTGGTACCAGAAAGTTCTTAACCCACATAATAGGGATCATCATTACTGCATGACTGATAGGATACGTCTACCCATGCCTTGATTATGGATGTGTCTTCATCGATCTTGCTATCAAGTGATCTGTGAGAATATCATTATTGTGATGTGGGTTAATCAACTTGGTCACGGGGATAATTATGATGATGTCACTTTGAAGGCTCCGTCGGTGGGATGATGCTCATCATGCTGATGCTCACGGTACCATGATGATGAGATTATGATCTTCGCTCGCAAACAGGGCTAAGTTGATTACTATCATTTTGAACATTCAGACGCGTCTAATAAAATTAGCGTTGGATTGCCAAATGACTTCATTATCCTTTTTCTTATTCTTTTTCGTCTCCTTCTTCTACTTTTCTTCTTTTTCTTCGTCGTCTTCTTCTCCCCGGTTTTCGCCTCTTTCTTTTTCTCCATCGTTATCATCTTCAGCAGCATCCTTAGTTGTTCAATTCAAGTGACTTGTGTTATTACTACCTCCTTGATATTGAGAAGAGCTTGGGTTCAAATTACTTAAAGCCCTTGTTTTAACACCAATAGGGAAAGTATAAACAACATTTGGAATTATATTGTTTTGAGATTTCTTTTAAAACTAAATCCGTAGATATAATTTGAGTACGACGTATAGATGTTTGGAACTGGAGTATCTAGTTAGTCGTATGAAATCCCTGCCATACCATTAACATTCTTTGGCAAGGCGTTGATCTACAATTCCTGTACTCCACCCAGGTGAGGTAAATGGGTAAAGATTATTCCTTGAAAAACACTGTGCGCTGATAACGCTCTTTGGTAGTGCATGGAGACGTTATGTCATAACTTGTTATGTGTTATACAAGAACAGATATTTATTATTAGCATCTAAATTCGCACATAAAGAAAACTCTTCGATACCTGCGCACGGTATAAGAATATTTCGATGATAAAACTTATTATTTTATGTAATGATATTCAAGTTAACGAACTCTTGAAATAAATGAATTTGACAAATTGATTTAGATGAATTAAGATATAGCCCACGTGAATCAAGTTATTGATGTAATATATTAAGTTAAGTCATTTATTTGTTTTAATTAAATTAATTATTGAAAAACGTATTTTTGTTCAATGCGTCCACGTGGATGAGAGTTTATATTACAATCAGACGTGTCCTAGACAGTGATGCAGGTGATCAATTATCCTCTGTATAAGAAATTCATTATTGATTTGATTGATTGGTGACGCCATTCACCGGATGAAGAATGAATTTATCAAAAGCTCACTCCCGAGCTCTCACCTACTTAACATAACACAGGACATAACCACGGATTTTGTGAAATGAGATAGTTAGAAAAGTGTCAGTTATACCTGTACATCTTATAGCCAAAAGTATTAACTTGTCGGATGTAGATGTTCCTTGATTTTCTTTATGTGAAATTTAAGACTGCCTTTAGACAGATTCGTTTTGTTTTGTTGGTTAGTTATGAAATTTGTGATTGTGTGAAAGACATCACGAGGTAAAAAGGCATGAGCCCTACTTTCTTTTTCTGGAAAACGAATTTGATCCGGAATAGGAGGGTTGGTGGGGTTTGTAGAGATTTACGGAGAGGTCGTTTTGTCTTCTATCTTCATCATCGAGGGAGCGGCCCGTAGGTGGGGGTTACCGTCACGTTATTATCCCAGTCCATATTGACCGAGTTATATTCTGTCTTACTCCTTCCCCTAGAGTGTCACATGATATCCAGACGGCGGGAAAGACGTTGGAATCCTCCAGCTCTTGGGAGAATGGACGGAATAAGAAATTAATAGGGGTAAATACAGGTAATGCACTTTGGAGGGATGGGTCTGGATAATAAAGATCGTCCCTCAAGTTGAATTTCTCGGAATTATGATATGATAGGGATTACAATTTATTTTAAATAAGATTTGCTTCACACACTGGCCATGTAGTTTGTCATGAAATGAAGCAATGTTCTTCTGAATTTCGATAGCTCAGTAATAATGCTCTATGAATGCACATGACGTATTCATAAGATATTTTTTTTAACCATTCATATTAGATGTGGCCTTGCTCGTGATGGCATTAACTCTTAAAGTTTTTGATTGAGATTTCAAGATTATTGAGAGTGGAACTGTGATGCTGAACAACAGCATATCATACATGCATCCTAGGAATCACAAAGGTCATGGTGGAGTTAACCACATTGTCCTCAGCTATAACCACAAATTTGGTGAGACGTCCTTACGGACTTACAAGCGCCGAAAATATTAAAAGTTTTATTTCTGAAGCTTGATCAGGTTTACAGTACTTAAAATGATAAAACATCAGGAAAATTGCGAATTTACACTAAAAGCAATTTATAACTTTTAAGGGTGCTTTAAAAAGTAAACCAACTAGACTTCGGGTATACTTATTTACCATCTAGTGTTGCATCCGCTTAACGTGCCCACCTCCCCTAGACATTATTGACAACACATCAAGGAGATCTTATAATAATCCCGATTCTTGTGAAGATATATTTCAAATAAAATCTCTTCAATTAAACAAATTAGTACCTTATACCACACGTGCCCATGAAAAAATTAGTCAAACATGGGCAACTCCCGAGGTTCTACAGATGGAGCTCCGGTAACACCCTCGGTTTATTCGTCAGTGAAACCCCACTCCACCATGTACTCTTAACTCGGTCACTGCAGACCATACACCAACCAATAAGATCCATTCCTAATTTCCAAGTAATTTGAAACGGCAGAGATAGAAGTCTGCTATTCTCTATCTTTGAATATTCGATAGAGTGCCATGACATTACTTTGACTGGAATCTCGAGAGGTGGGGATCCAATCTGGAGGCGAGGGGGGGGGGGAACGCTTCCTTGTCAATGAAAAAAAAATCAATTTACTGACCTGAAAATGGGTAGGTTTGGTTTTTACCTAGGATACTGAAATTAGAAACTAGATAGTCACTTGGTCAAGTATTGTAGCACTAGAATTTATGTAAATACAAATTTCATGAATTGTAGTTTACGAATTGATCCACAAGAGACAAATTCAAACGACATATCTTCCATAGCCCTCTAGTTTATCATTCTACTTTCCTTATCACAGTATTTTAGAGGTAGGGCTCTATCTCAATGAAGTTGCCCAGATCTTTATGAAAAGCAAATCAGTGAGCAGGGACGAGTAATCAAGGTATAATGAGTGAGATATCTACAGGATTGATTGATTGAATGACGTTCTTATTTTATTCGAATGCTGACGACGTATATACGATACCTTACGTTGAGAATTAAACTGAGATACTCTTTTTTGATCAATCCCACGGTTTGAAGTCATTATATTGATTTGGTTATTGGATTGAGGAGTTTTATTTTTATCGCAATTCTTCATTGAAGATGTATGGATAATTAGTACGTTCATTGCTCATTTTCCTGTCTTCGATTTTCTCTCACTCCATTTTTACTCCCCATGTTGTGTGTTCCTATACATAATAACCCCAGTCATATGTGGCTTCCATGTTTTTTTGTTTGATTAATTTATAATAGTCTAAAATATTATAAATTGTTACATGCTAAATTAGCATGTAGCAACATTAAATTTTACTAGTCGAGATTCAATATTACGTTTTTTTTAACATATTGAATACAACCGATAAATGATTTATGATACTAATGTAATGTGTAGGATTTTATCATTCATATCTCTTTCTTGATATTTGCAGCCCGTGTCTTTTAATTGCCTCAGTCGGTTCTTTTGTCTTCGCCACATAATAGTTTAAGGTCGAACTGACTCTACGACGTCTCGTTGCCATGTGTACGCTGCTAAAATTACATTTTCATTAATGTTTTGATTATGATATAGGAAACGCCCATCATTAAACGGAGAGAGTGTTTTGTCCACTCTTATAAACATTAACAATGATTTCCGGAGTTTATTAATTGCGTTTATTTGTCTTAGCTAAAGCAATATCGAAAAATACGGATACATTCCTCCAATGTGCGTCATATTGCATTTATTTTTTCTCTTTTTATATGTGTTAATATTATATTTTATTATCATCATACCAAATGTATGTTTCTTTTTTATATATTTCCCCCTGTTCTATGCTTGTATCATCATAGCCCGTTTCTATTTCTGTATTCATTTTGCATCACGCATGTAAACAAAGCTAATTTCCGAGTATGATTTGGTATTGTATAATGATAATATTGGGTTCTAGTAAAGCGCTCATGTCTGTCAGACTTGATACTTCTGTCACTCCATAAGTATAAGTATGTATAATCTATTGAATTGATTTTAAACAGGGGGTGAATAGTCTAACAAAAATACCCAGAAAGAAATTGCAGATGTAGTATAATCTATTACGTTAAACAAAATGACTATTACAGTGAAGATATGTGAATTTCGAGGCATGAATATAATTACCATAGAAAGCGAGATCCTATGCTGATTGACAATGATCAGAAGAAAGTAAGAAATGTAATAAGTAGGTACATCATATGAATTTATGCATTTGGGGTATACATTTATCATACATGATTGCAAAGTAGTTAAACAAAACATAGCTTAAAGCCTAATGAGGGTTCACTGAGACATTTTGAATATATATACTGCACTTTCGTTCATGAACAGAGTTCCTACCAATAACTCGCTATGATCGCTAATACTTCTTTATCAAAACCCATTACAACCGTGTGTTTGTGACGTGGGTTGACCAATTACCTTGGTTAAGGGTCATTCACCGGGTAGGTGGAAAAGACTCAACACCACGAATTTGCAAAGCTAACAGGCCGCAGCAATTTCAATTAAAGAGTATTTACGGGATAACGAATGAAGGGGGAAATAGATGACATAAAATCCAGAATGTTATTAAGAGTAGATTGAAAACTAAGAATATAATACAACAACAATATATAGCGGGAGAAGAGATGGAGTGAATATGGGAGGGGTAGAATGAGAACGAGTGAGAAAGAGAGAGAGAGAGAGAGAGAGAGAGACCGATATACTGACAGAGAGAAGAGAGCGAAATAATGAGAGAGAAAGAGATAGGAAGAAGAGGGCAAACGAATGAGAAAGAAAGAATCAGCTGAGGGGAGAGAAAGTTAAAGAGTCTGAGTTTAAGCTACCGTGTTATATATCGCATTAGATACTTTTGAAATCAATTTGTATGTCCTGGTTTAGCCTACGTCAACAGCTCAAAGGCAGTTTCATATTTCATTTTATTTGTCGGTAATCATTTTGTACACCCTATAGCAATCATTGTTAGAATGGGGGTAATTTGATAACAGGTATGCGGAATTTCTTTCTAATCCTTCAAACGGGTACGTCTTATTTCTTTATTTATGAAATATGTGTCTCTAATCAGGATAATTCACGGTAAGTGATATGTAAAACCCAGGCACGGATGCAGGTTGTAGCCGTTTATACTCTGATGGCTTAGCATAATTTTACTTCCCACCAATCTCGCCGGGTGCAAATGAAATTAATACCCCGCTGCTATCCACTCTTTAATGCAGGCGGCAAATCCGCGAGATCGTTATCCTTTAATTGGAAAACGCTGAAAATGGGGAAAACATGTCAAGGAAACAATTAGTAATATCGGTCACAAAATCCATCATTTTCACTTTAATATGATGAGGCGGTGAACGTGCATCAATCGCCAAGTCTTAAGAAATATTGAAACCCTCGCGTTCTAGCTCACCTAGAGTATGCACTATACATTGATTAAACCACCATAAACAGTGTTTACTTTAATATGGAATACGTTTCTAGATGTAATACCTTTCGTGTGCAATGGGCTTCCAACAATGATTGCTTGGTGCCAAAATACAATTTATTAAAACAACAACATCATTATCACCATTGTTTTTATGATTACCATAATTATCATTACTATTTGCAGTATTATTATCATTATCATCGGTATTTGGCATCATCTGTGTCTAGGATGAGAAAATAAAAACCAAAAAAGTTCAAATACACACACATAAGAAGCCTATACAGAATTAACATGATTTTGTTTAATTAAACAAAAACGTTCCGATAGAGCTATGCTTTCTGTATTATCTATTTCCCATTCTAGGTGAAATACATGATTATTTCAAGTTTCCAGGTCGTCTTAAGCGGTATTCAATTGGCAAATACTTCGACTTATACAATTGATAGTCAAACAAATGAATAGCTTTTAGAGCTCCGTATAGAAATAAGTTAATGTCAGCTGTGGAAACGAAACCAACATTTACTCTCTTCGTCCTGCATACCAAGCAATTATTTCCATAGGCCTCTGTGATCAGACAGTATTCCATGAACTAATTTCAAGACTTTGATTTCTCGGGCGTTCCCGGGTTCATTCAACGCTCCATTCATACTCACATGTCACTGACCTCAACATATCTACAGTAGATATGAAACAAGTGAGGGTGGAGATGGGTGATGGTAGTAACGAAGAAGGTAAAGATGGTGATGGAGGTGGTGGTGATGGTAGTGGTATTGATGGTAGAAGTAGTGGTAGTGGTAGTGATGGTAGTAGTAGTGGTGGTGATGGTGATGTAGTTGGTGGTGGTGGTTGTGGTGGTGGTGATGTTAGTAGAAGTGATGGTGGTGGTTGTGATGATAGCGGTGGTGGTGTTGGTGACGGTGGTTGTTATGCTGTTAGCGATCGTTCGTTCGTATCTCCTTAGATCAAGATTAATGTAATTTTGATCTTTGGAGTAGTTGCTACAACCGGCCGTGTCAGACACGTTGCCCCGGGGTGCGAGATAGGACTCTTGTAGCATGCCCCAATTTAAAACAATCATACAATAACAGTTAACATTACATTTAATTAATAGTATGAAACTATTAATCACTCTCATGTTACCGGAAAAATATTGCATATTTATATATATCATGAATCAATTGATTTGGTCGATTCAGTTCGATGGCACAAACACGGCACTACTGGACAGAGATCCTAATGATTACAGAGCTTGGTCTTGTTGCTCTGTTCGCCAGTAGTTTAAGGATATGGAATCCCGCTGTTAGCGATGGCATTTGTGAAGGTGAATCGTGGTCGTGTTTGTAGTGCTGTGGTGGTTGTACAGGTGGCAATGGCATTCGCGAAGTTGAATGATTTGTCGATCATGGTGTTGAAGATAGTAGTGGCAATGGTGGTGGTGGTAGTGGTAATGATGGTAGTAGTAGTGGTGGTGATGGTGGTGGATGAGGTGGTGGTGATGGTGGTGGTGACGATGGTTTTGGTACTGGTGGTGATAGCAGTGGCATTGATAATCGTTGTTTTTCATCGTCATAGTGGTGATATAACGATATATGTACATGTTGAACCACAACACACGATACTCACAATAGAATCAATCTTGCCTGTCACCTAAGGAACTATTCTCTCGTTATAACAGTCCTGCTTTTGCGGGAAGAAATCTATCACGTAGTATTTCATATACGGCTCATTCTCCTTTTTGTTACTTTTATTGAGACACTTCATGATTTAAAAGAATGCAGGTCCACTTGTATCGAACGTACTGCGAATATATTGACGACCATTTTATAAATAATTTTAAAAATACACAAATAGGCACATTCAATATGCCTTGCTAGGCTGATTTTTTTAGTTGAGAAGAGTAATGCAAGTTGGGATTTTCGTTTTTTACTAAGTCAAGTCATCGGGGAGACGACATTGCTGACACGTAAAAGGATGTATCTGATTACAGATCTCCGTGTCAAGCACTTGAGAAAGACCTGGAATGGCTGCCTAGAGTTCAATTGTTTACTGATTCTAAACTAACTTGTTTTGCTACATGAAACGACACCCTCTTGATTCGAAATGAAACGTTTTTGCTTTCTTTCCGCTTTCAGAAGGCTTATATCTTGTTTTTTTTTCTTTAACCCAGAGTCAGAGCTACTTTGCATTTCTCGATAGATCACGTTAAAGATACTATGTCCCATTTGCAGGCCAACAAAATGAAAAAGTTAAATTCCATCTGCATTTGAAAGATAATACTAATTTAGAACTTCCCCAAAAAGGTGGGGCTTGATAATGTCTTCAAGTGGGAAAATAACGACTATTAGTTGTCAAATCGACTTTAGGGCTATAGAGCCCAAAAGTAATAGTCTTGAATTTCAGATATTTTACCGAATGGTCATACGTTTTATGCTGCGCAAAGATTCAATCAGTTTAATCTTGGCCCTCTCAAGAAGTGGGTTATTGATGTAGACAAATGCTCATGTATCCTTTACAACTCTTTTCATGTATGTTATTACCAAAGAAGAAAAAAGCCAGCCAATCACTCAATATTGTCTGACAGTGAAGTCAAGCAAGTAAACGGGTTTCCTTGCATAATTTGAATGTGAGGACACTGCTAACGTTTAAATTTCACAGATATGACATACATGACATATTCATAATTCCTGAAAAGTTCTACAGCATTTGAGGTTGGCTGCAAAAGGGACATAGTACCTTTAATAACACATATGATTGGCTTGTGCAGACAGAATCCTTTTACTTGATTTGATGTCTCGAAGAGAAAACTATCAAGATGAATGGGTATGATTGGAGTTCAAAAATAACCTAGAAGTTAAAATTCTATTGAATGATAGAGGTAATGTCAAACATTAATTATCTATTTTTTATATATTTCGAATCATTCAATTCTATAAATGAGCTATACCCGTATGATACACATGCCTTCTTAGTCTCTCATTATTAGTGTGAATCTAACAAGTACTTGGCTAATCATTTTAACGAGCATAATCAGCGGAATTAAATTGATTTATTAGTCCTTGTACTGATTGCCGATAAATATATGAAAGGTAACTTGATCTGTGCCATCATTTTCATTTTTACGATGCATGAATTTTTGTTAAGGATTTATTGACGTTCATCATTGGAATCAGGTTAACAATATATTTGATACTCCCGAAATAACAGTATATAATTTTCATCTGATAACAAATCAAAAGTAATAAACGTAGTTCCAATAAAGCAGCTATGGAGGTAAGGAGATAAATGCTGACTCCAACTGTATTAAAGTAAGATTTCAACATTAAAAAATAACATGTACAATCCTTTTGGTATCTTTATGATCTTCAAGGGATAAAATTAGACATAACTCTTTCCGTGTTGATTTAACCACCCGTCAAGTCTATGTTCATTGTCCTTAATCTCATTCCCTGAACGTCTACCGAAAAACAAATAGACGGGCTTGCAGGTACGTACGTCCCCGCGGGAGTCTGTCGCCATGGTTACTCCTATCCATTGACCATCTGCTTTGGTGTGTTTTCATGGTCTGAGGATGTGACAAACATTATGGTTCGATCATTAGTCAAACATTCATTTTCTATATCACTTGCCTCTTAGGCAAGAACATTGGTACATTTCTATTAATGATTTACTCTACTTAAAGACAATCGTGGAGGTACTTTCTGACTAATACCAAAGTCCAGCTATTACCCCGATACATATCGTTATGTACCGTATATAGAAAACAGGGAACAGCACCTTAAGCATTTTCATATATAGGGAAGGAAAAGATAAAAATGTTAACAGATTTTCTCCCAAACTACCTTATTAGTTAACAGGAAAATTATTTTTAAAATACTGCTAAACATTCATCATTTTACCGTATCCAGACGATATGCCCGTTATTGACACAGCCATATACAAATTTGACTGTGACATTTGATGACAAGAAAAGCCACCTTGGTCTAGTTCAAATGCATTATACGATCCAATTTAAATTTATATATTGAGAATTATCCATCTGTTGCGTGTGTGTATATTTGCATGTTTCGCTTAATATTAGTACGTTGTTGATGCTATACCAAATTCATTATCCTTTGCTCGTGTCTATGCTCCTTAATTCTGTTCTTCATTATCTACCTTACCTGTATGGCGTCAGTAACTCTCACCAAAGATCACAATACTCTCCTAGAATTGCTTAGCAGGGTTGTATCAAATGTCACAGTGTTCCCGAGAGAGTTTGTTTTCAATCTGAGAATCGGCTTTCTCCAGCTAGCTAAATAAAAGCATTGTGATAGGAAAACAAGATGACACGACTGACTCGATACTGCAAGCTATCATTGGTAGATCAGCAAACCCAGTGTGTTTGCAAGTATTGTGTCCATCACAGATGAAGGGAACGAACCTCGGTTTATATTCGAGTAAGGAGCCATGTCTACTTTACTAAAAATCAGTGATAATTTATGAAAATAAAAAAAACTTTCACTGAATAACAAACAACGTTGTTGAATCAAACCACTAATTAATTAAACCAGGTTTCGCTTGATTATCTTTGGAAATTATTTTAATTTGTGCTTTAAAAAATAATGAGTTTAATTATGAAAAGTCAGCATAAGATCCATATTATGAATTGATCTTCCGCAACAACAAAGCCAGTCCCTCCAGCCC
>BEXV01000209.1:101570-111576 GCA_003118195.1 Hemicentrotus pulcherrimus | reverse complement strand
CCCCCCCCCCCCCGAGTTTTACGATAAACATGAGATATTTAGAATATGCAGGCATTCGAAGAGCCATGCTTTTCACGGAACATGCCTTATCTGATGTTCTTCCACACTTGTATAATAACAAATGATAAAGTTCACGAATCATTTTTCACCTCTTCCTAGAACTCAACCTTCTCTTTAATATCACCAGTTGTTGAGTAAAATTGCCATTGTTTTGGATACGACAGGCAAAGTTTACATCAGTGGGTAGTTTATTGCAACGGGGCTCAGATATATAACCTTTATTTTCAGTAGGTAATATCATTATTTACAAATGATGTTGTACAAGCATGTGCATATCGAATGTGCCAACACGAGGACTTTTTTTAATTTTCCGTACATGAAAAGATGATGTGCCCATTGAACTCTAAACCTACGCGACACAGACAGGATTAAACACTTCGCTTGGCTAGTCATTCATGCGACCAAGGACACATTTATATGTCTAGTTCGAAAGCTACTTTGACAACTAATTACGATCGGAGCTGGTGCAGGTTAGAAGGACTGTATCATGACTTCTATTATCCTGCCCAATGAGCACGAAAACATCATCATCGTAAGAACTGCCAAGCACACATAAGTATGGAATCAACAGTTTGTTTTCTGTTACCACTTTAGAAATGTGATATAATAATAACTTTGATGTTATTTAAGTATGTGTGTTTTCCGTGTTGAAATTGACACTACTTGTGTCGTGTATGGTTTCAAAAACATCGAAGCAATGAATACATTGACTCCATATCGCTATGATGAGAAGGACTGTGTTAAGAATAAGGGATCAACAGTTTGTTGAGATGTTTCACTATGTGGAAAATGGCGTATTTCAATTGAAAATAGTTGTATGTGTTTTTGGTGAGTTAACTATGATATTTCGCAACTATATTACAATAAAGCATCTAGAGGTGAAATCTCTCAACCTACTTTTGCCATCCGTTCCGGTATTCAACCTTCTCTTTAATTACTTATCATTCTGTCCTACAACATCTATTGCGCTTATACATTACATTTTGACTTCATCTATTATTGCAGGTATATCTAAAAAGGTTTCATAACAATGTGTACATATAAATGACAGCCCTACATTTTTCAATAGAAGTATGCTACAAAAGAATATAAATTGAAAAAGGGCGTATGGTGTTAACAAAAACAAACAACTACGATATAACTACGTGTAAACGAGAAACTCGACTTATATCAGGATTATATGAGAGTGGCACTGTCATGTTATCGAAATAATCGTGATTTCCGCCTGTCTCATTTCGGAGTAAAGAAAGTGCATAACTACTCAACTCCATAAAAAATGTGACTTGTATTTAATGTAGCAACAGTTAGGTATACTGTTTGCACTTCTACAGTTTGTATTCATCTTTGTGACCTCGGTATTATACGGGTAATTGGCACTATTTGCAAACACATTAAGATAACGTCCATTCCATAATACAACTATTAGAGCAGACTACTTTCTGGCATATTCCCCGTACGGTACCAAATAAGGTTGTAAAGCCAGAATAATAGGAAGCCAAATACTCATTTTCCACAGCACTGGCACTCAGACTCCAAAGATAAACGGTGCGATAAAAGCAAATGGTCGCTATCGTTGTTCTAAAATGTCATCGATAAAGCAGCAAACGTGATCGGAAAGTAAAACTCTCCTGACACTCGAATGGGTTAGTGGCTGGGAAGAGGATGAGGTTGGAGGGGTGGGGAAGGGGTTGTCCTGACATATAAAGTACAACGTGCATATATTTAGAGTAGAGAATCGACAAGGAAAGGGGCACTGGTGGGTATTTGGGGCAGGATATTGATGGGACGGGTTTGGTCTGTCTCTCTGAATGCCAAAACATCAAAGGTTTTGTGGACTGTAGGTGTTCCCTCGAATTGGGTTGGTTTCGAGCAGTGTCTGCTTTTTATACTATAATTGCGTAAAGAAAATAAAAAACAATGTTAAGAAATTAAAAAATAAAATCAAACTTAATGGAACTTAATGGCTATCTTCTACAGACAAATTGCCAACTTGAATATGGGTTGTGACATCATCGCTTGTTAGTCATCGATTGTTTGTCTATTGTGAATACCACAGAACTAGAATCGTGGAATTTGAACTCAATATCATTTAAATGGCTTATTACACGTAGCTAAATGTTGATATTGTCTGCTTTACAAAATGTAACATTAATAATTAATTCCATCAACAACAAAAATCCAAATCTAAAAAGTATTATGCCAATGACAAAATCATGCAGAAACCTTATATTAAATTTGAAAATATATCAAGATGAGGATCAGGTCACAAATCAAAATGATTTGGGTTTACATAACCATATTTCCCCATGAACCGTACCTAATCATAAATTAACCCAAATTACATTAAATTAACTGAGAGGTTTTCACAAATATGCACTGACATATACTAAACCATATTCTTTCAGCGTGAAAAGGATTTTTTAAATAAACCTTAATATATAAATATACGAACCTATTAGAATATTCTTTATGAAAGTTGAGACAGAAATATCAATTTGATGAAGTTTCATGAGTGCGATGATATGTAAATCAATAAAACCAGGTTGATGCAAAACAGATCATGTTAATATATTATCATCAAACAGTTACTATTAAAGGTAAAGACCAGTTATGGTCATGCGATTGCATTGTGAAAGAAACGTTGTGGAATCGATCAGAAAAGGTTGATCATCTAGCATCTAGCATCTGCAAGGTTCTTGAATCATCAAAATGATAAGAAATTTGGCCCATTCTTCGTAAAATTGCAAGCACTAAACACAGAAAGATGTATATGGGACTATCCTATATCTCTCACAGATCATGAGAGAAACAAATATATGAATCAGTAGGTGGTTTCCCGGCAAATTTGTTATCATCATGTATTAGTCAAAACATATTCTTTCACATGATTGGTAATGAGAGCTTCCATTCCATTTTTTGAAATTGGGGCGTTTCCAATACTAGTCTTTACCTTTAAAATGCTCTTCTTTTATTTCGTTTTCTATTTCACTCACTTGTCTCTCTCTCTCTCTCTCTCTCTCTCTTTCTCTCTCTCTCTCTCAGTCTCTGAACATACAAACAAAAAACGAAAGCATCTTCTATCTTTTGTCATCAATGAAATACTTGTAATAATATCCATAATGATTATTCAAGAGGTCGATGTAAAACTATTAAATTGAGGCCTTTTTGTACACATTTCTTATTAAAATTAAATCGCCAAACCAATTAACAGAAGAGAAGAAGTGTGTGCCTAGTTGAACTTTATAATTGACTTGAAAACGCCGACATTCAAATTTAATATCTTTTTTAAAAATCCATTCGACTTATTTTCATTTGTAAAACGACTTATACTATACACTATTTATACCATCATCTAAATTTGATGTGAAGTCATTTAAGCGAGGATCTTTTAAATAATGTGGGAGTGTAACTCAGGAAGTAACTTACAGAGAAAGTATCAATATCAGTCAGGAGATGTAATACGTATGACAAGCTCCTGAGCGAAACTAGTAATGTCACCTTTGTTTGGCCTCTCCTAATCGTTTGGGACTTGTGGTTAGTTTTTCGATGGTATAATCAATCCATAATTTAGTACCTTTGTAATAGGTCGTGGAATTTTGTTGTAGCACACGTTTAGCCGGCGTAATTTCTCTCTTTTCGGAGGGGAAGAGATTGAATGTTTGAAGTGAGTGTACAAAATAGATATCTAATTTGCTGTTTCTGCTTTGGTTTCTGTTTTTCTTCTCTCAGCCCCCTATTATAAAGTTTATTTTTTAATAGTTTTATTTAGATTTCCACTGTGTCTTTAACCATATGTTTTATGTCGCCGTATGTTTTGTAATTCTGTATTTTGAAACCTCTGTAGGACCTACTGATTCCATCCATATAATGGGGAAAAGCATGAATTGCTGACACCCCATGACGTTCCAATACTTTATATACAACATCCACCGTCAATGTGTTAATCTATTGAATATTGGGAGACTGAACATGACCGCAGAAGTCTGTAACAGAGATTTGTTTTGCCTGGAGGGAGTGTGCAAACTAAACAATGTCACCATCCTTCAAGACTGTGTTAAGAGGAGGCATGGTGCCTTCCGGTGTAAACAAGAGGATGAGGTGTTTATGAGGCATGGACGTTTGAAAGCAAGTCTTGTGTGTCAATCAGAGGTGGGACCCCAGTCAGACCCAGCCTCAGGCATTCACGTTTGTTATTCGAAGCATGTTCTAGCAGGTAAACCACTACATAACACAGGGGGCAGGTGGCTCGTCAAGAAGTTGCGGGACGCTGTCTGCGTGTAGTGTTTCGAACGTTCCAATGTGTGCCTTCGTAAGTACAGTCTCGAGGCTTGGGGGCACGGCAACACTCTTACAACACGATACGTCTCAAGAGGCTCCCGCCAAAGACAATTTTATAAAGATGTAACTTTGCTGAACAGTGGGAACTGTGTACGCCAACAGGGGGCGCTGTCGTCTTTGTAGCGAAACAGTCTGGAAATATGTATTTGTGTAAAAGTAATATTAGTCACATCGGACACATTTCTTTCAAAAATATATATGATTCGATCATTTTTTGTTCAAAGGGATAGTGATGATTTATTAGAAGTCATTTATTTGTTTTTGTTTTTGTTTGTTTTTGTTTGTTTGTTTTTTTTTGTTTTTGTTTTTTTTTTTTTTTTTTTTTTTTTTTTTTTTGGGGGGGGGGATAACAGATAAACTAATAGGTGTTTAGCCATGGTAGGTTTTACAAAAAGTTTTTCAATCGATCTTGGATGAAGCGGCCAATCAGATCAACGAGAAATCTGATATGACCCCCTTTTCCTTCCCAATGCAAATAAACTGATCATCCAAATCAGGTAAAACACTTTTTTAAATTAGATCTCGCCTTAAAAAACAGATTTCTTTTCATCGGTGACCGACGTTTGTTCCCTTTAAATTTACGTCAATGTTTGCAATCTTTTTTTAAATTTTATTTTTATTATTTACTCCTTTTTTCCAGCTCGCTCCTTCCCGTTTCCCACTCATTATGCTCGTCTGAATGTTGTTCTTTTTTACCCTCCTTCTCTCTCTATCTCTCTTTCTCTCTTTATAGATATATATATATATATATATATATATATATATATATATATATATATATGTTTCTACGGCATAGACTTACGACAATCATAAATGTTAGAAAATGGACAATAGGTCTTTGTTTTCAGTCGCTTGTTTGAGAGACATATTTGAATGCTCGATGCTTAGGAGCGATTTATTGATAAACAAATCACTACCCTTCCCATTTCTTTCTTTTTTATCTGTCATTTCAGTCAAAACGTTGTTAATTTTCCATTACCCACGCATTTATATGTTTTTCATAATTTCGTGTATTTAGAAGGGTTTTTGTGGGGATGGGGGATGGAGTTGGCTTGTGGTTTTCTTTGTTTTGTTTCGCTTTTGTAACTCTATTTTGAACACACCCTCACCCACTCCCTCGCAGACTGTGAGCACCTGTCTCACCTCTGAGGAAGGGTTTATGTGGTCTTCAAATCATTGACCGCATCTTCTTCTCCTCTTTCAATGTCATTCTCAAGTATCCATCAGAGTAGCATCTTGAGACTCTCAACAGATTAAGACATTGGATTGTCCGAGATCGAATTAATGCGGGTGCATACTGATAGGTTGGGTGTAACTAGACAAGCTTATATCAAGGGGCTGGCGAAGTAATAAATGTGATAAAAATATAAATCATTTTTGTATAATCACCTCCTTCACTCAATCGCTAAATGGACATTGGTGGGGCGACTAGCAACGTAATATGATATGCTTAAATATGCATTTTAATTTGATTATCATTAAAAGTATCAGTAAGGACAGCAACCTCTTTTAGACAATAACATGTTGACACCACAGTTTTTTAGGGCTTCTCTCACGTTTTTAATTGAGCGAAATAAAATCACATAAAATAATGAAACAGATTCGGACCTTGGAGATACAACCGATAGACATTCGTCATCATACTATCCGAAGCGTGTTGTTTTGTACTTTGAATCGAGCTCTAGTATAGAGCTCGATTCATAGTTATAGTGCCTTCAAATGATGAGACAAAAGAAATTACATTGTTTTTTTGTTTTTGTTTTGTTCTCCTTCTAAATCTCTTTGGTTAGACACTGCCGAAATATTCACCTCGCCATTAGGAATCATAACGAACTCAAACTGTCAAAAATATGATTCATCGGACATGTAAATGTTTAACACTTTGGGAATAAATGCGTCGTATTTCATTTTAGTACCTTTCTCCCGTAGTGACGGCCTCACCTTAAATGCGCCTCCGAGATACTAAGCCAAGCACTAAATCTGCCCTTAAGATATATTTTTATAGACTTAAGAAGTAAAGAGATACGGTTCTCTGTAAATGAGTCCGAACGCACTTTACTGACATATCCCAAAGGGATTTTAATATTTCCTTTTCATAGGAGTTTTAGCTTGAAAAGCTTTATCACTTCTATAACGATTTCCACATAAGAGAGTAAAAAGGGAACACTGTTAAGAACCATCGAGTATTCTGATTTTGTTGTTATTATATGTTTGATATGTCAGACTTTTAACAATAACATCATCTTTATTGTCATTATTATTTTGTATTGTTATCATCATTTTTATTATTATATTTATTATTATTATTAAATTATTTATCAGGTAAAAACGATAAAAACAAACAATGAATATTAAATATCAAAAAGATTTTATTGTAAGTCACATGAATGCCGGGAGAAGAAAAAACGCATCTTTAACTCGAAGGTCTTATTTTCCAATCCATCTTATCATACATAAATAGATAGCACAGAATTTAATGATACAACAGATATTGAATCGCAAGGATATTAAATGAGATGAAAAGAAAATAACTGCTCTCGAATTAGGAACATGCATTAATTCCCCCCAAAAAGGGGAATACATGTACACAAACCAAACTTAACATAAACCAGTTTATGCTATTTATCTTTAAATTTATATAAAATCATTTTTATTGCAGAAATCTAACAGAACCTTTTCTGTTCAATATGCAATATTTGTCCATATAGTACGTTTATACATGAAGGTTCGTTGTACTTAACATTCGTAACAAATGTCATTTACATTGGCTCAAAAGAATGCCTTGTTTGATGATAAAGGTAATAACGTTAAACCCCATACACAAATTAGCAAAACCAATGTAGTCGATTTTCCATTGACTATTTTACAATTTTGCAAAGTGAATAGTTAATAAATGCATATTCAATTCATAGATTTGATAGGGCGACAATTATAATGTCACGTGGGAGCACTGATTTGGGGTTTATCTCTTGTGTCTTGACTCTCGATGAATGTTCATACAACAAGAATATATTAAGGGAATGAAGGAACATTGTCAAAAGGCCAATATGAACGAATGCATGAGTTAATGGTATGTCAGATAGAAGTTTGGACTAACAAAGTACCGAAACCTGCTGACAATCACATAGTTGTGACGATCGAGATGCCCATACAAGTATGTGGACACTGCGGGATATTATTGTTTAAAAGCTATGTTCAGCTCCTTCGACTCGTCTCTCGATGTATTTGACATCTCATAAGAAAACGCATTCACAACAATCATAATTGGGGTGTTAGTAAATTATTTATATTTACTTTAAATAGTTTGATGTACTTTACGCTTTTAAACTACGATTAATTTTTACTATTTTTTTGGTTTTTTGTTTTTTTGTTTAGAGGAAACCAAATATGGTTAACAAAAGAAAGTTACACTGCCTTCTTATTATTTGCTTCGATTCAAACTTGTGGCATTAAATATAATGTCACGAATGCATGACATAGTACACCGTAACCTCGTTCTAAATGAATGAGTGCCGTGGGTTTACCGCTCTATAATTTTTTACTCGAATCAAATTCGTATTTCCACCCTAGGCTATATTGAATAAAAGCCATGATACTGCTTGCAGGAAATAAACTAAAATCTTCTATCCACCCCATACAGGTATAATTCATCACCATTTGTTGACAACCAAGGATAAGTTATTTAAAACAGACTTGGGCGAAGAGTTGCTTGAATAGAATATTCCTAATTATTGATATCAAATGGTCAATTACCCATCGCCGTGCAGAACCTTTACGTGTCAAATTCGTTGGAGAATAACGATACAACTTCATTTTCCCTGTCGATGTAAATTAGCCTGTTTTCATGTTTCTTTCTTTCCTTCTCGTTCTCTCTCCCCTCTCTTTCCCTCTATGTCTCTCTCTCTCTCTCTCTCTCCCTCTCTCTCTCTCTCCCAACATACAGAAATTCATACCCAAATATTTGCATCGACTATTATTGACTTGATGGACCTTCCCTTTATTTTCCTCTCTGCATCAAAGATAGCTATTCTAGGACTCATTGATAGATGATCACGAAGATCGGGACAATTTGTAACCGTGTCAGCGACTCCACTAAATGCAGAACAAATTGCAATCTAATTACTATCATCAATAACGGTTTATTGTTATGCAGGTTTTGAATCTTGCTTTTCTAAACTCCACTGATTTGATCTTGGTATGAGGCAAATCTCTATTGTAAGTCTCCCCATTTATCTCCATCCATTCTGAGATGCGAGGGGTCATTTTAAATGTGTGCACATAACCGTCCCTTTGACGACAATCTACGACTATCATTCTAATCTTTAAGTGCGTAGACATTACGTAGTTTATACTTATCCGATTGGACGCTCATCTGATTTCCAAGCCTTTGATAATATGCAACCAAGGTCACTCCACTACTCAGCTTTGTAAGACGAGAGCCTTGGTAAGGAAGTTTATCTTTTAAAAGCTAGCTTATTATCTTACCTCTTATTGCTTTTCATGGTTATTTGATTCCTCTTTGTAGAAACCTTCTTTGCTCACTCTGAACAAAGAAGATTGGTCTCCGTTTTCGCAGAGAAATTAAGAGAGCTTATCCATTATTTTAACAAAGACATGGAAATGGTATTAAGCTGTACAGGGGGGCAAGGCTGTACATTCGTTTGTACATTAAATTGCCTAATTTATTGTTTTCAATGGCTTACTGTCATTGCATTCGGTCGGTTCATCGCGCTACACGACCTTTCGTGAAACGAAAGCGGAAGACCATGTGAAGATGCATGTTAATTAAGGACGCGAACTTTCGTAGTTTCTCTAGGTTTTACACAAAGTGTCGGGCTAATTGGACCAGAGCATTCGTAAATGAGAAGATTTGTTTTTCACAAACATTGCACCCGTCATCTCGTGAAAAAGGGGGCACGTTTTCACATGATGTCGGGTAACGCGACCACCCGACGCGACGTGATGGCCCGATGACTCGGAGTAAGCCGTGTAAGATGATATCATCATAGTATTAAAGATATCATCGTTAACATGTTAATACTCAATTCACCCATGATTAAAACGACACAACATTTCATGACAGTTAACCCTAATAAGGCCGGGGGGCATCATGCCCCCCCCCCCACCCCTCCACGATTTTCCTGATTGTTCGAGAACTCATTTGGATGGCGCCCCGCCGCTCGCTGACTTTCTTCTTTCGAGTCTTACGTAACTTTTAAAAGATTTTTTTTTTGAAAATCGGACCTACGGTTACAAGGTCACGTGACCTTTTATCTTTGCATGTCAGCCCGAAAATCGCTCATTTTCGTAATCTGTTTACAAAACATATGGAAAAATTATTTTTCCTAAAAATGGATCAAACATGGGTTATTGGGTCTTGTTTAAAGTTTAGGCGGTTTTGGGGAGAGTCAAAATAGTTGAATTGTAGTTAGAAATGAAATAAAACAACAAAAAAAAATACATAAGTTTAAAAAACAATGAAATACATAAGTAATCATAAAAACAAGTGATAATATTCAATTATTCAGAATGGTCGAATAAATATATGTAATAAAAAAGAATGCTTAAATATGAATAATATATGATTTATGGGTAAAAAATGTGATTT
>BEXV01000209.1:78498-101426 GCA_003118195.1 Hemicentrotus pulcherrimus | reverse complement strand
CCCCCCCCCCCCCCCCGGCTGTACTAAGACCTCAAACAGCCCGCCCCTTTTGAGGTTGAGGTGACTGCAAACGTTTGCAAACTGGAGACAGAGGGAACGAGATTTGCCGATAAACAGTTTCTTATCAAATAACATTGAAAAAGAAAACCTAGAAGGGTCATTTATTTCATAAAGACGTTGCAGCAGTTGATAAGGTCGTGGCATTTAGGTGAAGTACAATGAGCATGATGCAAGTTGTTATCTTCACGACTTATCTTCATGACATTTAATGCAATGCCCCCTCCCCCATATTACCACATGCCATGTCCTGTTTGTAGTTGTTGCCCAACATTAATTTATAATGCGGCCACTGTTAGGTGTGTTAAGTCTGAAAGTAAGTGTGTGGGTGTGCGTGTGTGAGTGATAGCCTTGCTTATGAGCTATATCAGGAAGGCAAGTTTCAAAAAGTTCAGTTTGTTTGATTTGTTTACGTTAATTGCATTTTCTCCAAGATAATCAAATCAACACTCTCTTTGAGGGGGAGAGGAGCTATGAAACGACAGCAATCTTGAAATATAAAGGAGTTGAAGCCATATAGCCAGACTTATTTTGCCTTCCCCTACATTCACCCAACACAATTTCCAAAACCAGAACAACATATATCGAACATTCCCCATTGCGGGAAAGAACATCGCCTTGTGTTGGTCATCTGATCGTTAGCCTGCTAAGCATTGGTGAAATACTAAACGGGTTCAATAAACTTCGGGTTGTGCGCTGAAAGGGGTTTTCTTATCCCGCATTTTGAAGAAAAAAGGGGAGGAGATCGAAGTCCCGATTCCAGATCAAAATCTTTCCCCTGAAGTACAGGATTTCTACAATATCCTGTGAATGCCTCAGCTTAAAGGTGCAGTTATACTTTTTTTTTCCTACTTTTTTTTTAACAAGGATGGATAAATAGGATGGAGTTAATTGATGACCGGTTCCATTCCTTTGAAATAACTTGTAAGGTCGAGGGGGGGGGGTCACAAGTTAAAGATCTTTCATTCCTTAAGTTTCTGTTTTGAAAGATCTGCCACTGCACACGGGCTTCAGTGGGTTTCATTATTTGACACGCTAGGTACTTCTAACTCATCGAAATTCAACGTCTCTTTCTTATAAACCTTTATATAATAGGCCTAAACTTAAGTCTTTTTAAGGTATGACGTGGTAACGAGCTGCAAAAGAAAGGAACGGCAGTTGCGCGCATCAAAGACTTGCTCGTATTCCCTGTGATATTCGATTGAGAAAGCGGAAGGGTATTATCATTTATGTCGTCATAACAAAAGTAACGCTGCGATTTGCCGCTTCATGAATTGACGAGTCTTTATGATTACTATTGTTCTGAAATAAAGTTTTTGACAAAACTTTCACAAAGACACATCACACAGTAGAATCAAGAGGCACGTTCACACTAATACTAGGAACTCACTTTAGTTTTCATTTATTTGAACCACATCCCTGGTGTGCTACACTGCTTTTATATAATACATGTTTTGGATGAACACATAATATCATACAATATCATACAATCTATCATCGTTGTATGCCTTCTGATTTGAATACATTGTCGGTGGGGTGTTTTTTCTTTCTAATTTGCAGGTGCGCTTTTGTTTCCTTTTGACGTTGTCGCCTTAGATGTGCAAACATTAGGTTAACTTTTAATTTCAATAAAAATATATAAAAATACTTCAAAATTAAAAATGATTGATGAAAACCCTTAATCCACGTTCTCCAAGCACTGCGAAACATTCAGATCTTTGGAAACACACATAACAAAAATCCATACTCTATTTCCCCTACCTATTCCTCCGAAATATAGCTCGGATATACGCACAAACAACACCGTTCACGCACACGCACACAATCACACAAGGCCCTTTTCTGTTTTGGCGCATGACGTTGGCTGTGATTTCTAGCTGATTGAGTTTCAAAGCGGCTAAGTTGAGGCAAGAACCCAAGGCAGACAGGTGATAGGATTCGGAAAACTTCGAAATACTGTTTAAGTTTAATTTCAAAGGTTGATAGGAAGTTAGAGGAAAGGTATCTTCCTACAAAACTTCTTGCGTACTTCCGTCAGACGGAGATAGATATCCTTCACTATGATTTTCATTGTCTGTAATTACTTTTGATGCATCCTTAGGCTGTGAAACGGCGCGTTAATTCAATATAATGATGCTTGGTGATACACTAGCTGTATAATGTTTTGTATGGTCGTTCTCTCTCTCTCTCTCTTTCTTTCTCTCTCTTTCTCTCTCTCTCTCTTTCTCCCTCTCTCTCTCTCTCTCTCTCTCCTTCTCTCTCACCACTATCCCTTCCTCTCCCTCTCTCCCTCCCCCTCGTCCTTTCTATTCCTCTTTCTTCCGTTGCGAGTCTTTAATTTCCCCCCCCCCCAACTACCTGTCCAACTCGCACTACGAAACATATAGTTTCATAAAATATCGTAGTATTTTTCTGTAGCTATGGATATCGTATGTGTGGGGGGGGGGGGGGTGGAAACGACAATATATATTCATGTTCTGAGTTTTTTATTTTTTTTTATTTATTCAAACATCATTATTAAAGAATAGCAACAGACAAGGACATACTAAATCTTTTCTGTTTGTCCTTATAATCACAAGAATGAAACTGTAAGCCGAAATTGAACAATATGAACTGAAGTGGTATATCTGTCCGTATGAAATGGTATGTCTGTACTCGCTTTTATTCTTCGACTTCGTTGTACCGGTCATTTTTTTTTTTGGATACATACGTGTATAATCGCTCAGTTCTCATTCATTCATAATATGTTTCCGATCATTTCTCTAAGCAATTTAAAGACGTCATTGTCTGCGTGCATGATTTCAAGGGGAACAGTATTTGATATAGGAAACATCACCCCTAGAGGAAAGGATACAACATTTTACATACAATATTCTCGCGGGGGGAAATTGTGCAAAAATAATTATTCATCAGTCAGAAGGAAAATTCAAGGTTATCCAAATCGCTTATGTTTCCATGCTGCTCTTGAGTATGGATATGATTGTTACTGGTGTATCCCCATCCACACTTTCTCTCTCTCTCTCTCTCTCTCTCTCTCTCTCTCTTTATATATATATATATATATATATATATATTCCCAGGGCTTCGCCTTCACTGTCTACCCCCTTCTTTCTGTCTCTCTCCCTATCTCTCTCTCTCTCTTTCCCATGTGTCTCTCTTGCTCTCTTATTTCTTACACGTTTAATAAATGCATAGATACATATGACGTGATTTCATTATAATGCAGACATCCAATGATTAACCTTGCAAATTGACTCCGTATTCTACTGTAATTTAATGTATTTATCCTCATGCTTTCAAGGCAAAGAGTACTAATGATTGTCATTACTGTGCACAAGAAAATTGTTTATATTGAATTCAAGTTAGTCACATCATCTGGAAACCGTACAAGATATTTTGTGAAATATACAATAAATATCATAGCAGTAACTAGGGTAATATCTTACAACATGTATTAATTCTGATCATTCTGTGGCTTATACACTCTTCAATATCTTTCAATGTACCTGAAACATATCAAAGTAAACCGTTCTTTTCTTTACACTATTGCAGTACTATGCGATGGGAAATTTTCTGTTCAGATACAATCTAAGGCATTTAGGCTTTGAAAAATTCCAATTAACGCTAATTCTACTACAAATTTCAGACGCCCGGAGACGTTAATTCGTATGCATTAAAGGGATTTATGCCTGTACTAGGTATCAAGACATTCTGCACTTAAATACCAGCAATTTTCAGCATCTTTTGTCCCATGAAAATATTTCTTAATCCTGAGAAAGCTTAAATTACGCCGGATGCTTTCTAAGGTTTGAACACCCAAGGTTCATGGTTTATATTCCAAAGATTAACTCTCGATTCCTAGTATATCTTCCTGAAGATGCCGTCCCTACCTAAAGAAATATAGGAGATGGAGAAGAGCTTGTGAGGAGATTGGTGAAATATACAATAGAGCCGTCGAAGAGATGCACGAAAGTGGGTCACCGTCACATATCCAAATGATTTAAACTTGATCCTTGATACAGAATAAAGGATAATATGGACAGGTATTTATTGAAATTTAACAACATTCTGGTAGTCGGTAGTGAAAATAATTCAAAGTAAATTGGCATATTTGAATATTCAAAAGATGGTTTCAAAATGTTGTAATCATTTTATATTCATAATAAAGCAAGAGGGGACAGAGAGATCGCTTTCAACGTCTGGTAATCATCGATCAGCAATATGATTATTGGTCTGTAAGAAATTGAAGATATACTACGTCGTTGACCTGAAGAAGTTATCAATCAATAGCAAGTAATAAAAAACAAGGAATATATAGCAAGGCCAGCGACACTTGTTTGAACTTCCTAGGAATCTTCCTTATTTTGAGTTGGTATTCCAGTCGTGTTGAATATAATTCACAGCATGTCGTGTTCATTATCACGCTGAACAAACAAATATTAAGACATTGTGATTATTTATTTTTTTGAGCGACCGCCAACAAGCGCTTAATGATCAGGAATTGTCAAAGTGGCTGAGAAAGCTTTAAATCTTTGTTACATTTTAGAAACTTAAACTAGACGAGTCTCAAATATTGCAAAAAATCTTAAAGATCACAAGAGGTTAAGGAGTGGTCAAACCGCCAATGCATATTTCGTGTTTGGATATGTTTGCGATACCGGGAGGGTCCCATTTTTAATTTTCTACCATCTGTGAAAATCAGTGTACTTTGTTGAAAAAGTATCTGACATCCCCACAGAACTGCAGTTTTGACTTTAGAAAAAAACATGTTGCGAAAAAAGATCATCTTTACTCTTAGGTATTTGAATTTCTTCTGTCACAACTGTGAATTCACCTAGTTTGTAATCTAGCCGAAATATCTGTACAGGTAATTTAAAGAACATAATATATCGCTGGCCTAGAAATGTCTTTCATGTCATATCCAAGGACTTCATCTTCGCAAATCACCTTAACGAACAAACGTCATCAATGATCCTTCATTTGTTTTTAATCAGAAAATGAAAATAACAATCCTTGATGCACATTGTTTTACTATATTATGCACTACATCCTGGGTGATTTAGTATCCTCATTATATACCGAACAGATGTTTTTTATTAATTATTCTTTACAAATCTATCACAAGAAGCTTTCAAATGCTTGTCGTGTATCCTAATTACTTTTCAACGACAGGAATACGACATGTTTATCAGGAATTGTTCGTACACCTTGGCCGCCCATACGTAATAACGGGCAGCTGGGAAGAAGGAATTAATGAGGCACAGGTGTTGACAGAAAAATGGAATCTTTTATTTTGTTTTATTTTATATGAGAAAATCACAAAGACAACCGCTTCAAATCAAAAGTAAGAAAATAAAAGGAATCGATTCATAAAGCATAACAAAAAAAAGATTTTCTCGTTCTATGTATGTTTTGTCTTGTGTAAGAAAAACAATCACTTTGTATTTCGTATAAGTAAACCATTCCAAAACTAGATCAAACGAAGGTCGTCTCTTTTTATATATATGAGTATTAACTTTGGAGTGTAGGAACGTCATTACACATGGTTAAACCCGAAACTAGCCGGCTAAAATAATGAGCACGTAATGTATCATCATGAACTGTTAGAGTCTATCCTTTTATTTCGATCGATCTAATTGGATCATAATGGAATCATGACTCAGTCCTCTTTGACCACCTACTGTGCTTAGAGACAACCACTCACAAAATGGCGTTACTCTCGATGCGTACTTTAGACATTTAGGGGATTGCTTTCAAGGGCAAGCTTGTATGCTTTTGAGGAGCTTTTTGTCGCTGATACAATTTCCTTTCAATTTTGTTTACAGTTGAAGGAATTTTAAAAAGAATCCACTTATAGCACATCAAGGAAATCAAAGGCAAAAACCCCCCATCCTCTATCTCTCTCTCTCTCTCTCTTTTTCTCATCTTCCCTCCCTCTCTCTCCTTATCTCTTTGAAAAATCTTTTTCCATTTTCTTTTACTCACCGTATTCTTTTCCTTCTCCTTCAATACTTCATGATATATGCATGCTTGATATTTTTCCTACATGAGACGAAGTAGAGTGCATCATGCTGACTTAAAAAGCATGCTGAGCTAGGGAAAAAAGGAGAGGATAACGGAGAGTACGCTACCATGGCAACTGCCATTCGTTCTTTGATGTGCCTCATGCTTCACAGCAGCACCCTTTTTAAGTATCCCTCTTTCCTTCTCCGTTCCTCTCTCCATCTCTCTCTCTCTCTCTCGCCCCCCCTCTCTCTCTCTCTCTCTCTCTATATATATCTATCTCTCCGTCTCCCATCGTAAACATCTAGATATAGCTTTTTTCCTAATGTGTAGATACTTACTTATCGAAAGTATCTTCGGCATGCATTATTATTATTTGAATACATTTGCTCTAATTGTTAATACTTTATTCTAACTAAAGAGCTGACGGATATCTGAAATTAACTTGTTGTTATATAAACTGGAAACGGTTTGCCCCTATACAAAGCCCATGTAATGAGATTATCAAGTACACAACTGAAGGGGAATAACAAGAGGGAGAGTAGGCTTTACTACTTCAGCTAGAAGGGATTAGACCGCCCAGGGAGCCAGCAAGGTCACTGTGACAGGTGGCTATCTCACTAACTCAGCTCTCATTTAACATAAGAAAAAGAGGATCATGGGGGACCAACAGGCACCGATTGGGGAAGTTTTCTATATAGAGGGAGCAAGTAGCTAAAGTAGGACAATGTGCCTTTAAGCGTGAAAAAAGAGCCGCCCCAACCCCCACCAACCCACACACATTTCCCCTTTAGTTGTCGACGCGCATTTTTCACATGTCACATTTTACATCCATCCATTTTAAATTTTATCACAAGGCTCAAACATACACAAAGTATTTGAAGTCAAAATCAGGTAAAATATATTATTTTGGTTTATCTATGGCCCGGGCGCCAATCCAAGTATTAATTTGGTTCAGTGTCTGCTTTCAGTCAACACGATTACACCTGCTACCCCCTTCCCCCTCCCCCTCCTCTCTGCCACCTTGGTCCTGGAAATAGATCAGCACCCCTTAGCTTAGTCTTTCTCTTATGGCGGATGTGTACATCAGAGTCACTCTTTAATTCATATGAATACAATGGGAGAAGCTTGGTCCTTCACCCATTACCCATTTTATGCAATAAATTCCTAAGATTTCGAGGGTGCTTAAATATGTATTTGATTTATCTAGGCTTTCATGATTGAATAGGGACATGGAAATGCCTGACTCGAAATCGTCCGTCAGTATCGAATGTGACCAGATCTGAAGGTCGTGGGTTAAGTGTTATAGAAATCAAGTGCTCTCGATCCTCTAGAAGAGATCTTTTCATTGTATTTCCATTTAATAAATAAATGTAAATAAAGATGCTTTCAACTACTAAAAAATGATTTAGTGGCTACGTTTCCTAACTGCTGACTACTGTATCAGTTAGAAATGCTTTCAGCAGCAATCGCGACAATGTCAGGGGCAATCTTGTGAACTACTCTGGCGCCTTGAAGCGTTAACGAATGCAACTGGCATTACAAAACACGTTCTTATCTTATCGTGAACTAAAAAGGCGCTTACGACATCGGACGGGGTCCTTTATTTTTTAAGATATATCACTTCGAATTGTAATGGATTGATGTGAATTATTTCACAGTTTCCGTAACATCACTTGATGCACCACGCCATCTATGGACAAGTCAGCATATGCGGATGTAAACAGTTAGAGTATTATAAAAGATTCGAATAGTTAGAGATCGAAATCTAAATCCCTAATGGATTCTTTACCTCGTCGACAAAAACAAAAACATTGGTTTCGGTGATTATTGGCAGCAGAAGTAAGATTTACAATGAATAGTCCTCTGGAAACTATTTATTTTCTGTTCAGGTCTTCTACATGTTCCTGATTTCAATGACCCTAATGATACAACCTCAACCATCCCCCATCCATAAATTACAGAGCCTCCCCCCCCCCCCACACACACACATACACACATTGATGTAGTATTATGAACCAAGCAGTCTTAAAGAAAATAATTAATGAAAGAATCGTTGCCAACAAATTGTAACATTTCTTGAATTTTGCTGGTGTATGAAATTATATAGTATACAATGCCAGCTTGAACGATGACAAATTAGACGTGAAAAATTATGTATTGTTTTTGCTGAATCTCTAATTAATAACCCACAATGCAAAGGCTGGATTCCTGAACGAAGATTTTTTTCGGCATGTCATTACGAAATTAACACAAGTATATTCAATATAAATGCAGAACTTCTCGTCTCAAAGTGCAATACTATATTTTATTGATCTTCTTTATATAATCGCTAATTGTTTGTTTTTTTCCAAACCCTTTTTTTGTGGTATATTTGAACAGTTGTCTTTTTAACCAGACCAGTATTTTATCTGTCATGGTTTCATTGTATGATATTGTAGATATGTTTTGTGAATGGATATTCTTTTCTTATTTATGTGAATCCTCGATCATTGTAAACACATACATTTCAGCTTGTTAGCTGCAGCATGTGCATCATTGTACTCTATATTTTTCGAAATAATACCTTGAATTAAATTATGAAAACATCTACGTTCCAGTTTTGATATTTGAGTTTATATCTGTCGGCAAAATCCTCGACTGAGGCAATTAATATTGATACCTTGTACAAGTAGAAAATGCTCCAAAAAAGGAAACAGGCCAAAAAAAAGGCTGTCTTGTTTAATCAACTTCAATGAATTCAACCTTCATCGAGAGCCGGTTACAAAATGTATTTTCATATGGAAATAGTACTCGTGCCTATAAGCTATGGACGGCATGTATTAAACAAGGGAAGTTCCAACACTTAAGGTTATATATTGATCTACAGGGAACATAATTCCAAGGTCAAACTTAATGGTGTTCTTACATATCGGGCCTATCGTTTTCATTCCATGTAAGGCTTTTGATATCTACATAAAGGAACTCCGTGTTCATGTTTGTCATTGCTTTTATTTATTCGGCAAATAAAATTATTTTGCTCCATAAACTAAAGCATATTACAATGTGGTAAATTACAACATGAATAACAATGAGGATAAAAACTCGTGTATCATTTTTGAGGTAAATTTATATATATGTATGTATATATATTGTCAGCTGCATGCACGAATGCCTTAACCCTATAATAGCATTTGTGGTACATATTAAGTGAATTTCTACATAGTCTGTTCGGTGTAGAAACGTGTTTTAAAAGTATAGAAATATGATGTTTGATATCAGGGTGTTACGTACTAAAAGGAAAGTATTAGGGACTTTTAGATTTGCACAACGACAACGTGGATAGCTACGATCGACGTCCTTTTAATGCACTGCCTTGAATGGACGTCACACGTATCAGTCCATGCAAATGTAAACGTCCCTAATGTTTTTTTTACGAAGTCTGTTTCAATTATTTCAATTATTTAAACATATATGTGGCTTACACCCAGTGAATAAGATCGATTTATCGATCTGTATTGAAAAACAAGTCAGAAAAAATCTTGGAACCCGATGGATGTGAATCTGCATCTACTGCTTGCCGGGCAGCGACTCTACCACCAAACCGTCACTAGTCCATGGCACAGTCACGATGAACTAGAACAAAAACCTAAGCTCTCCTGATTCATTCTGACTCATTAGTGGTTATTAGTTAGTCATAGGACAATAACTTTTGTAAATGTAATGCTTCTTGGGAGAAATTTCAATTATTTAAACATATTGTCGGCTTACACCCAGTAAAGCCACAAATATGTTTAAAGGTAATACAAAGTTTTAGTATGAATTTACATTTTTAAAAGACTATTTCAGTCGATTACATTTAGGTGGAAAGTACGCCTATGACTTCATTATGCATTTCATTATGCATTTCTTAAACAGTGTTAATGTTGTGCATGTTATTGCAAAACAGATATCTCTGAGATGACAGGATTGTATTTTCGCTGAATTGTAAAAGTCACTTGATCAATTTGATGATAAGAACGTCCGTCCATGGAAAAGGGGCATGTTCTATTTCTCTACTTTCATTAGTTCTTACACGATATATCAATACCTTGTGTTGTCTTTGTGGGGTTTTTTATCATTTTTTCGCCTCTCTCCTGTTATCGCCTCTCCTCATCTTTGTCTGTCTCTGTCTACTTATGTTTCATTCTTTTCAGACTTTTTCTCTCCGCTCTACTTCACCCTGTTTGCTTGATAAATGTTTTTGTATAATCTTATACTAATTTCTTATTTTGAAACGGAATTGAATTCAATATTAAAGAAATAGCCACAGTTCACATAATGGATAACATCAAACATGCATTTTTGGTTCCCTATAACAACCGACGACAGAAAATAGGATGCATGGAGGGTGTGAGTGATGCCCCCCCCCCCCCCGCCTATGCACACACACCCTCACACATCTGCATGTTTCCCTCAGAGTTACTTCAGTAGCATAATCCCTCACGTAAAGTTATACTTTGTAACCTAGGTGGTTTTGTAACATAACTAATACTAGTGGGAAATGACAAGACGTCGTTTGACAAACTGCTGCGCACTGATTCCATGAATGTATTCATATTTATCGCTGCATAGTTCTATTTGCTGTTCAGTTAATAGACATCTGATATAGAAATGCGGCTGACAATCAATATATTAACTGCACTGTATCAAGTGTGCTTTCCACCGAACGCTGTATATATAGATGTGGTTAGCTTTGATTCCATTTATGGCAAGCTTTCATCTTCTGAACTTCACACTATTTGCATCTCGGAGTGATTGCTCTAACGACACCATTACCATATGGCTAAATATCAATTGATGCGTAGGGCAATGCTCTGGAAAAAAAAACGATTAAGCTCTACATTGCTTCAATACATCTCACCCCGAGGGTTTTTCGGGTACCCATTCCGTCTGCCAAGGATGACCAATCAATTTATGTCTTACTGTTAGCTTCATGAACGGATATGAAGACGCACATGAGAATGAATTTCGCCTTCTCATTTTAAAGCCCTTCTACAGTTTTGGATAGCACCAAACAAATTGGTTTTCCGTCATACATCTGTTTATATGTGTTGATGGATAGCAATCTGCTCAAAGCGAAAAGCTGTGAAGGTGCAATAAAAAAAGGGGGGGGTTATAAGAGTTTGAACATAGTCTGTTTAATCTCCAGTGCCACAACATTGCTCAATTAAGGGTGTTCACAGGTCACATCGTAAACCGTTTCCGGTTATAAATAGCCAAGTCTGTAGCTCATTCTTTATAAGGTATCATTGTGTTCTCCCTAGATATTATCGCCAATGTGAATTTTAGAGTTACTCTAAATGTTAGTTAAATGAATAGTTTGTGTATTAACTGCGGTGATTGGGTTTTAAAGTCTCCCGCAAGGGATGAAATCAGGAGTCAGACTTATGAGATTCCATTCATGGGTTAAACTGTCATACTTTTAATGTCAAACTACGCTTATTTAATGTATCACAACTACAAGAAAAGCCATCAAAATAAAATCTTAAAGACAATTAAAACGAAGAAAAATCAGAATACGGGTCTTCATCATGCTGCCTCGTCATAGACATGTCCATAAATCACCTTAATCACTATCAAATATTAATGGCGGTGAGAATTATAAAAAAAAAAGATCCTAACATAACCCTTTCTGCGCGAAACCTATCACATTTAATGAATAAACTCCCACGTATAATGGTATTAACGGCGGGATGTGGCGCTTCGTCTAGTATTCATTAATGTTAATCTGGATAATGGAATGGCATTTAAAAAGGAGGATTTTTTATTATGAAGTATGCATTTAATGCTGAAAATCAGAGTCACTGAAAATAACAATAACGATGAGACTACGAGTGTAGTTTGAACCTTGATTTGTTCTTTACTCATGTATAAGCGATTTTGTAGTTAAATTGTTTGTTAGATCCCTTTTGTATTTGATTATTTTGTGTAAGTTCCGCCCATATCTATCCTTTAACATAATTCAAGATAGCAGGATAGCACCATACAGTGCCAAGCGAAAACAAGGTGAATGATATTGAGTTTGATAATGGTAATTGATTATTTGTTCCTCCTCTTCCTAAGGTCCTTACCGATCATATCACATGGAGAATGCGATACCGCTAATAAAACGAATACAAATAAAGGGAACTATTTGGATGATAAAATCTTGAACATGGGGGAAAAGAAACTTGATGACAAAGATAATGACACATTATAAAGGGGCTTGATGCCCATATCTCCAATCGATACCCATGCTTTCCTGGGAGAAGATGAAAAGACCGCAAGGGTTTCGTGTTGCTTCTGATATTCACTTAACTGAAAAATAATAACCATTACTTTAATTGCTACTTAAGGGTGTTCATATCGAATTACATAGATGTGTTGAGTGTTCTCGTGCATTAAATGTCATTCTTACTAGCATCAGAGCCCCTAGACAGATTTTGATTGGCCATTTCAAGTAATTGTTCTAATGTCATATGATAAGATCATAAGACCGAACCAATCATTTCTCTATAACAAAATGTGGAAGACTTAGACTAAAGCCAATTTCACAGTTATTCAAAAGAGATGCACGGTCCGGCGCTTCTATCTTGCGGTGCTTGCAAGGTCTGGCACTGGAACCAGATATAAGAAAGCAGGAGACCGTCAAAATACATGGATATACGTCGTGTCGTAAATCGAATTGCCACACTACCTAAACAATTACGTCGTGTAGTAATTCGAATTACCACACTACGTAATTATTTAGGTAATGTGGCAATTCGAATTGCGACACGACCTATATCCATGTTTTTGACGGTCTACTGCTTTCATACAGATACGGGCCTGACGAAACAACTGACTTGCGTCCGATGTAATGCAAAATCTACCGCACGTAGAAACCAGCCGGGAAGACGTGCACGGCCAACAAAACTTCCTTCTCACGATAGTGTGAGTGACTGTGTTTACTACGTTATATTTTCAATAAAATAGACGAAGGGAGGTCTAGTTAGAAGAAATTATATTCCTTAAGAAAAAATACCGTCACTCTGTTTACTTGAATACCTTTCAATGCTCGCGTCACACTGTCCCGAAGTTGACTTTAGATGGACACACGATGAAGGAAATTTGAACATCGCACAAATATGGCCCCGAACTTGGTCAACAGCCAACCAACAGCCGAAGCAAGTACGATGCCTACAGAAGGTCACACGATGGCACCCTAACCACTCACGAAGGCAACACGATGAAGTGAATTTGTAATAAGAAGTGTACCCTCTGGCCACACAATGGCTACACGACGTCGTATTGAGAGTACGTTGCGTTCCGACTAGATCACGAAGGCGTCACGTGACCTCCCGATGATATAAAACCTTCGACGGACGGTGGGAAATTAAATTGCTGTTCGGAAATTAATGATGCTCATAGCAGGGGCGTCGGAGCGACTTCTAAATTTGGGGACGGGACAAACAAAAAAGGGCACTTTCTCGAAAAGAGGGCACCTACAAAGGGAAATCTCAAATAAAAAATATACAAATTGTTGCATTGGTATGTACCCATATATATTGTGGTTACATTAACAGGGATGCTCTCAATATTTATTTCTCTTTGTACATCATTCAAGATATTGCTTAAGCATCATACTTTGCAGGTGGGAATGATGGTCTGAATATTTATATGCGAGCGAGGAAAAATGTTAATATTTGTGAGGTCTCAGTGCAAAAAATTGCATCTTATTAAGATAATTAAATCCAATACTTATAGGGTTATACTCAAATTCTCATAACGGAAGACTAAAAATATCTTTGAAAAGTAACATAAACATTTACGCTTACGACATGGGGTCTCCTGCTTTTTCCTTTTGTAAGAAAAATTTATTTTAACTTGAAACATATTTGTTCAAACTTACATTTTATTTATTATATTTATTTGTATGTTTCTTTGTATTGATTTGAAAAAGTGGAAATAAAACAAAACAAACAAACAAACACAATTTTATCATCTATGAAATCAATGCGAGTGAGTGTAGCTATCGATCTTTTGTAGAAATCGCCCTAATATTCACTTTAAATTAGGGGCACGTTTAAAAATAGAAGAAAAGTGGACACTTATCGAAAAGGATAAGACACTTATTAAAAAGGCACTTATGAGAATGGTAAATGGGATTTTGTTGACGGAATCGGGGCATTCATCAGAGTTTGTTAGGGGCATTCATAAGAGTTGAAAATGGAAATTAAGTAAAAGGGAATAGGTCCCTTATTAAAAAGGAAAAGGGGCAAGTATTATTGTTAAAAGGGAAATTGTAAGAGATGTAAAGGGGCATTTAACGCCCCAGAAAAGAAGCACTGACTAAATATGAAAAGGGGTACTTATGGGAATTTAAAGGGACACTTTTAATAGGTGAAAAGGGGGCATTAAAGAAAAGGGGAAGGAGCTGTTTTGTTTTTAATGGGAAAACTTATCATACGGAAAAGCGGGCGCTTATTAGATTGGAAAAGGGGCACACGTGGAAATAAAAGGTGTGCTTATGGGAGTTAAAGTGAGTAGTTGTTAAAGGGGAGGGGCACTTGATACAAAGTAAAAGAGGTACCTATCAAATTTGAATAGAGTATTTATCAAAGGTGAAGGGGGCACTTGTCAAAAGTGAAATGGGCACTTTTTCAGATAAAACGGGCCCTTTTGCTTTGTAAAAATGGCACCTCTTACGAAGTTATAGGGGCACTTTTCCTACGTAAGAAAGGGCACGTTTGATGTACTTGAAAAAGCCTCTGGCATTGAGGCTTGCTTTTTATATTCATTTATTCATTCATTCAAAATGGTTTATTTTAAATAAAACTTTCATCGCGGCGTTTAGCCGAATTACAAAGGTTTACCTTAAAAAATTAAAAACACATAATGTAATATAAAACATTGCATAACATGATATATTGAATCTGAAAATTAAATCAATATAGATACGAGAAATATAGCTTATTGAAACATATGTCCACGTTTTCATGACACATTGGAAACTCTTGAGCTACTTAAATTCGGCTGTTTTCGCCTACACTGCGGTCCCATCTGGATGTCATCGTACTATAATACGATGGCTACACGATGGCATTGCGAGGGTTTCACGTAGTCGTGTTGCCTTCCGAAGACAACCAGGCAGCTTCTTGTTTCTTTCGTATTGTCTTCGTGAGGTGATTAATGCCCGATGGCACCGATGATCACATGAAGTAATTACGAAGATGACAGGATTTGACGAGATGCCCTCACGATGGCCTAACGAAGGGTAAAATGGACACACGAATACATCACGAAAATGAACCATCGCAAGGTCTTCGGGCAATTTTTTGGCACTACAAAGATTTTGCAAACGCTCACGAAGTTGCTGCCGGAGCATGAAAAATCCACCGGTGGCCACACGATTGCTTCAGATGCCCTCACGAATGGCCCGATATGGCCCGATGTTTTTACGATCACAGTTGAATTTGGAATTTTACTTCATCGTGTGTCCATCTTATGTCAACTTCGGGACAGTGTGACGCGGGCATTCCTGTATGTGAACGTGATTTAAGGCCTTCTTCAATGGCTTCATCATTTCCTCTTATTCTTTTCATATGAACATCCATTTCCTCTTTATATGAACCCCGGGTTACATCGTTATTCGGTAAGTACTCTAAATGATGCTTTTGACAAGTACATGTATATGGAAAGTTGTATGTCTGATTTCGTTAGATTCTCTTTGATTCTGATTTTAAAATAGGTCAGGTTAATTTTTATGTAACTGCTGGTGGCCTCCTACAAGAACGATGTGAGCGGATTCATATAAATAGGCATGTTTAGAGAATATGAGACAAGGACTATGACGAGCAAGTAAGCAGCGATGAAGATAACAGTACCAGGCATGGAAATTGATTGATAGGATATAATTACCGAAATGCAACCCATACGATGCAACAGTAAGAGTTCACCGAACTCATATTTCCATTAATACTAATAGTTAACCTTGAACTATGAAACACAAATCCCGAATAGTGCCGTCGACAATCGAGGGGGGAAAACGTTCAGAGGCGAAATCTGGAAAAGAGGAGGATCACCTACGAGATAATGGCCCTAGGGAATGAAATGTCCTGGTGCTGGCTGCCAAGAGGGGGGTACAATAATCCTGATCTAGTAACAGTCTCTCTGGTGGGTTGCATGCACGCCCTCCAGCCATGAATATCGAGGAGACGGGTTTAATTAAAAGTTTCCCGCGTCTCTGGCAGATGTGCGCGCGGTTTGGAGACCCTGTAATCCCGCTCTCCTTAAAGTGACGTACGAAATACATTAAAGATCCTGACTTGTGGCGCCTGTAACACTCACACGTCATCGCAAACCAATATTTGAAAGATTCTAGAGTTGTTCTACAAAACGCGGTTACATCAGTACAGAGTGCCACCTGTAGAGGGCCTTCGCAACTTCTTTCAGGCGGGTAATAATCTTCTACTGCACATTACACATAATACGCCATTATACTGACGTAGAACTGCGTCTGTGACTTGAGGCGTCAAGGTAGAGAGGCATCGTACATGAAAGGAATGTAATACGAGCGGGAAAAGCATTGCTTCAAATTGTTTAGGAATGCACTCATTTCCTTGCCAGATATAACACTCGAAATAACGCCTCGTGTGCACATTGCACGATGTTACGCTCACGTAAAGATCTCTCCGGTCACTGAGGCAGGTCTACGTCAGCGAATATCAAACTTGCATATTGTGCGCGCGGCAAACTTATGTCAAAGTGCTAAAATTAGACTAATTTGGCATACACATCGCATATATTCGATTATCATATCTTATTGCATCGATTATAATTGGAAAGTAATCATAATATCCATTAGAGACGCAAATTTGAGGGAAAATTTCAATTCCATGCACGATACAAAACAAATTAATTCAATTTAGAGTTTAACGAGAAACCGGATATTCATGCATTTCATGCCAAAAAGGGGCTCCATGCTAAACCAATATGTATTTACTAATGAAGTCCAAATAGTTTCTCCTATGGAAATAGAAGACTTACCTCGAGTACCCCGTTACGGATGTCGCATCCTTTAAGTGACATCGAAAATCTTCTCCTTAAATCTTAAATCATCCTAATCGAAGAACTCGCGACCGCTTATAGCACAGCGAATCGTTAGTCTAAGTGAGCGAACTCTTTTTAAAGAAGCTGTAAGATGCGCGTATATCACGTTTTCTTTTAAATAGATCATTCTGTTTTCTGAGAACGGGCAAATCTTATTCTTACTCCATGTACTTGTGCATGGTTATACATTGTACAGTGTACATCAAAAGCCGGTATACGGTATAAGACGAACAATACCGCCTCTTTCCATAGCAGTCACATCTACCAACTCCACATCAGCAGCTATTAAAAGTTTTCTTTTTTTTGTGTACATCTGTTCATCTGTTGAACTATTTAATAGTCCAAAGAAAGGTGGAGATATTTCACACATTGTTAGGCAAACATCAAAGGATTTCCTTATAATTTTGTTTGTATAATAGATGATTTCATTTTCGGATCGTTACTTTTTGTTGAAAACATTATGACCGGGACGGCAGAAGGTGTTTGCAATAAAAGGCCTACACCATGTGTACATTTTCAAATGAATTTACATGTTATGTACTCATGATAAAAAATATCAATGAAGACAACAAAAACGTTGATTAATTATAAAAGTTTAATTATCCAAAGAGGAGAGAAATTGCACGAACAAGTTATGTATAATATATCAAAGAGCAAGGTGTTAATTTGTCCAAACACATAATTTAGTTTCTCTAGACAATTTATTTTGAGTCTGAAAATTACAACTAATCGCAAGATGCTCGACGAAAAATGTTAGAAGACGGTGGAGGTCAGTTTATTTTCTTGACTTAGCTAGTCCAGGGAGAAATCATTGTCAACAATTATATCGAAGATTTGTTTGGATTGTACGAATCTCTAATTTGAAGAGGACATCCTTGTTAGTTGCTTGTTAGTATGAAGGCCTTCCAGGGAAGAGAGAGGGATACGAGACTCCAATCGCTCAATGCCTCCACGGTTACAGGTCAGCTATTGGATTAGTGTTTCATATATTACAGGTGTGTAGAGGGGGGTCGTTACCGTTCATGCAGTCCAAAGAATATTGATCAATGAATGCTTTGCAAAGTGTTTTTTATTCACTTTGAACGAAAGTATTTGTATTACTGAGGAGGAAACTGAAAGATTAAGTACACCAAGAAGTTTTAGGAGATGGAGTCATACCGAGCTCATTCCTTGTGAACCATCTTCGATGTCGCCAGGAGAAAATATGTCATGCATGTGCTTTACTGGATCTTACGTAGACAGAAGATTCCTGCCTAGCTGCAAACTAACGGGCAACTTTCAAATGGAAATATGATTTAGTAATGATAATTACTTTTCGCTACCACTCGTCTGATGATACGCACAGTACACAGTGTTTACCTTTACATGAGGTAGGCGAATGGAAATGGAGCAAAATTTACTAAAATATTAATCAAAATTACTCGATTGGGCATGTGTGGGAACTAATCTGACATAATTATAACATATATGACATCATAAAGTTGGAGTCGGAAGTAATCGGAAAAGTGTCAAATTGCAGGTCTTAGGATTGAAAACTTTAAATATATTTCACAGATCAAAACTTCTATTCTGCGCTGTAAGCAAAATTAATGACAGAAGTAGGCTTTTGCATTACTATGTTATCATCTGTTCAATTTTCCCCTCGTTAGTTCAAATAAGAAGTGACATAATATTAGCGGCTTCGAACCTCGGACATCAAAGGTAACAGCACACCTGTAGACTATATTGTGTAACCTTAGAAAGCGGCAGCTGCTTGGAATAATTTGTTGGCAGTTGGGTCTCCAGCTCTTAAAACTCCTTGGGGCCACGGCTTGACATACACATATGTATTTGTAAATATTTTCAAGGAAGCAGCAATGATCTCTTTTTGCCTCTATTCATAATTATTAATCATCCCTCTATCGTTTTATTTCCTTTTTATTGTTCATTAGTCTCATTTTCTCCTTCAGCATATACCCTATTCATCCATTCGCTCGTTCTATCCCTCATCTCCCTTACTCTCTCTCTCTCTCTCTCTCTCTCTCTCTCTCTCCTTGATGTCTGGTTCTCTTTTAATCTTACTGTTGATCATTTTCACTTCTCCAAGTAACCAGATGCCTGAATGTACTTTGAAGAACGTAAGTTCCATCAGTGCATGGTATGTACACCATTGATTGCACATGGTTGAAGAACATTGTCACAGCGTATGAGGGGCCTGAGAAAGAAAAGAGGAACAGAAAAATCCACGGAGAGAAGATTTGCCGGTCTTTGATGTAATTTCGGTTTCACAAAAAACAAAGAATTCTAAAATGCACAGACCCACTGGCTAGGGGCGAAACAAAAAAAAAACAATATTCCATCCTACCAAAGCTCAGTGAATAAAACAAACGCCCACTTCAAAACATTTTTATTAAAAGGTTGATAAACACTACATCATACCTTGAATTTCATACCCTGCAACTAGGCATACAGTTAGACATGTGTTCATTAGAGAGACAACATGCATCAATCATCCATCGCCTCCGCTTTGGAGTCATTGGACTTCATCCCACTGGTGTTGGTAATAGATGCCATGAAATAGAGACAGTAAAGCACTTTTTAGTATATTGCCCTAACTACATTATAGAAAGGGCGATGTTTTTAACAGAAATAAAGGAATTTCAACCGGAAACAAAGACCATGGAATACTTATTTGCAGGAGAGTGAGTCCAGTTATACAGAAAGCTGTCGTACGGTTCGTTCCCAAAAAGAAATGGTTTCCTATCAGGAAGTAATACCTCCTTTGTATAGAGAACAAAGAATAGCAAAACATAAAACAATATTATACATGGCCCTATGCTAAATCACACTCTGTATAATAAAAATACAACGACATAATGTAATAATGAAGAAGAAAAAAAAGCAACAATAATATACCGCGCTTTTCTCATAAGGCCCAAAGCGCTTACAGTGAATGAAAATCAAAATTACATAAATACATATAATAAGAATTATATAATTTTAATCTGTATAGAGAAATAAAGAACGCCCTCTTCATACCTTCATTCTGAATCAGATTATGTGCATATATACAACAGTGCTTTGCTCAGCGGGCAGGTGATTCTAGTTCGAGCAAGATTTGTTCATCCTTTTCAAATACGTATCATCGATATTCTTATTCAGCCTTTTTGAGACACTCAGTTATATCTTACTGTTAAAGAGAAACGGTCCCTAATCTGTGTTTCATTCGAATAATCCAAAGGTTATATGGCACAGCCAAATGGATAATGATTGAAAAGTCGAATGATTTTGATTCACAGAACTTAACACGGAGTTAAGTTTCCGTGTACATGTGCGTACGTGCAAGCGCGACGACTAACACCCTGATTAAGCTCATTCAGAGTGTAAGTTTGATATTTAAACTTAAAGGTTAAGACCAGTTTTTGAAACGCCTCCATTTAAAAAAAAAAACGATTTGAAAGCTCTTATCATATCATATAAAAGAATATGATTTGACTAATACCTGAGGATACAAATTTTGCCAGTAAACCTCCTACTAATTGATGTATTTGGTAAATTATTATATCTATCTGGATTGGACAGAATAGATTAGTCCCATATACACCTCTCTATGTACAGTACTTGTAATTTTACCAAGACTGGGCCAAATTTCTTTTCATCTTGTTGATTCCAGAACCTTGCTGTACACTCCAATACTTATATGCTAGATGATCAACCTTTTCTGATCGATTCCACAACGTTTCTTTCACAATGCAATCGCATGACCAGAACTGATCTATATCTTTAGATTAGATAGACTTTCGTGCTAATTGAGGCTCATATTTTACTTTTTACTTGCATTGAGCTTCTAAACAGAGTTTTAAATCGTGTGTATTGCATGAAACAGATTACTAGTCTGCAGGCACATGCTCTAATTGGACACTTTACCACAATCCCTAAGGCATTGAGCAGAGCTTAGCTAGGTCAGTATCTGGCAGTGTATAGAGCCTATGCAGCATGATGTCAAATGGCAAAATGTAGGTGACTGCAGACGAACAGTTACTATCATCCTTCAATCCTTACTTTTAAAGAAGGTCTAAACACAATTTAAAATGTTTTCAGATAACCACTTGGCTATAAATGAATTTCCGATTGATGTAACACAAATGACAATTCCCATTCTCCAATCTCTACTATTGCAGAAGGCGTAAATCGCGATTTTGTTAAAAGGGTAACATTTTTAGATGGCCACTTGATAATAAATGATTTTTCGATTGATGTGGCTGAACTGTATCTGTTTCAGTGGGAAAAGTCAAGCGTATGCAGCTGGACTCGTAACATTCAGAGATGAAGCACTCACGCGAAATCGACAAAACAGGTTGCACCCATTTCTAATTGTAAATACTTTACTACAGAGAATTTTTGGCTTTTCTTGCCCAGAGAACCACGGGTTTTAATGCGATTACAAAAAAAAAATGCATTCAAGTTTAAAAAATGTTCTCTGCCCAATGAATCACAAATCGGCGAGCACACAAAAGTTTACAAAGTGAAAACAAAGAAGTATATTGTAACTTTGGGTGCTCACACTTTGCGATTAAAAATCGGAAGTAATCTTGAGGACTAGATCTCAGGCTTTCCGAATTCTTTCCGTATGACTGGAGTTTGAAGTCGAAATCTGTAAACATGCTCACAAGATGAATTACAGAGAGACATGCCAAGGAATTCAAACCATATTATTCATGTGTGTGGCGGCACAACATACTTGATTTATTGAACCAATAAATATCTTTCTCCGCCCATCCGTCGGGTAATCAACTATATATATATTATATTGTGAGTGCCAAACAGAATACAGTTACAAACTTGCTATGACAACGTCTGACGAACATCAACGAACAGTTCTTTCAAGTTAAAACAATTGTTAATTTCTTCTTATTTGTAATCGTGATTTAGTCGAGCCTGAGTCCGAGATCGGTAAAATATTTCTTTTTAATGAAATGGCTTTTGAGTCACATGCATAGCATAGGCCATTGCCTGTACGTGATGATAATGTTTTTCTTCAATTCAAGTTCATTTTCATATCTAATTAACATGTTCATATATAATAATAATAATAATAATAATAATAATAATAATAATAATAATAATAATAATAATAATAGCTAGTTTATATATAGCGCTGTTCAGGACCGAAAGCCCCGAAGTCAAAGCGCTTTACAGAAAAATATATTATTACCCTGGTCATCGGATTCAGGCTTACCCGCACACAATGTATGCACATTCTAAGCACATTAGGTTTCGCATCATACCGGGTACCCATTTAACACCTGGGTGGAAAGTGGCAAATCTAGATCAATGTCTTGCCAAGACACATGTGCATCTCATAATGGGGTTGAATTACTAGACTCAATTAAAGTTATGGTTTTTAAACTTACAACAATTATCGTGCTTATTATAAGGGGAAAACTTAGGGGAAATTACAAATTTTTCAAATTGATTCATGAATACAAAAAGAGCAAATAAATACACTACAATACAAAACAAGAAAATGCACCAAAAAAATGTTAAGCTTAGTTTACATGTATGTATTATGGGAGCACTATATCAACATTTACAACATATTTGTTAAACTTTATTTAAATGTTAACATTGACGGGCGGAATTCGAGTTTATTTGGAGATTGGTTTTCTCTCTCTCTCTCTCTCTCTCTCTCTGTATTCATCCGTTCTTACATGAAGTACATGTGAACGTTCAACTAAAATTATATTTTCATTTATTTTCCACACCATGCATTTTTTTCATACAATTTTTTTTATACT
>BEXV01000209.1:50194-77878 GCA_003118195.1 Hemicentrotus pulcherrimus | reverse complement strand
GGGTATATCTGCAAATGTTATATTGTAATGCGCATAAAGACATTTGTATAAAGCACTATATAAAAGTTAAATATTATTATTGAAATTATTATTATAAACACTGAATTGAGAATTTTCAGAACTGCAAACTTGTTAAAGGTATTACAAAGTTTTGGTATAGGGTCATGAATTTGGTTCAAATTAACATATTGGAAGCATATGCGTTCCTACAATAATCATTGATCGTTGTCCCGGTTGAAATCGAGTCTAAAGTTATGAAATCATAAATAATAAACTCTTTTTGTTGTATAGCTCCCTCTCAAGGTCAAGATGTCAATTTAGCTATGAAACAATGTTTTTTGACTAAAATCGACCGATTAGCTATTCGCGTTTGGAAATTATATATCACAACTACATATTCTGAGATTTTCATGGTCGCAGCTACCATTGCACGGCCGTAGGCGCTATTTGAAATTTGTCAAAATTTTTCGGGAGCACGGATAGATTTTTATATTTAAATTTTCTCGAAAACAGAATTGTTTTAGGGGTTGATTTTTGTAAGTGCTCATAATACATCCCCAGGGGCATCCACATGTATAAAAATTGTAAAGATTCACTATCAACCCAATTTTCAAAATTTCCCAAAACTTTGTATTACCTTTAAAAGAGCAAAGTAGACAGGCTGAAAATATTCCCACACAACTCAAAGGGGCACTTTACATTCTGATAATGAGGAAAAGGTATGGTCCGATTGGAACATATTCGTCCCTATTTTCACGAAGTGAAGGCAGTGAATGAAAATCGCATACAATTTGCGTGTGGATTTTCCTCACTACCGTCACTTCGTGAAAATAAATTACGGCAGAAACTAAACAATTAGAATGTGTAATTTTCTCTCAAAACCATTTTCAATCATTTAAGGGGCACTGTTCCATTCCCGACGGATATTTATTGATTTTGGGGAATCTATAAGGTTGTACGCCCCTGTCATCCTGGAGTAACGGCTAATTTAATGCACATCATTACGCAATGATAATTTTGCACATTCACCTGTTTAAGCCTACATTTTCCTAATGACGTGTTCGCATGTGATACTATATGGTTCTCAATTTGTGACCAAAATCTGCCACAAGTGGATTTTTACATGCCATTTTAAAACAATGTTGCTCGCTGACACATGTATGAATTAATTCAATCATAGTATCAATTGAAAGAATTCAACTTGTATCGTATAAAAGGAAAGGAATTTTGTTTATACAGCTCATAATTTTCTCACAGTTATCGTTTTTTCGGGTTTCGTTCTTTTCTGGAACTCACTGTAAAATATAACAAAATTGTTCATGACTTCTGTACACACAATTGGCCTTATTGTAAGGCAATGAATACAAGAACAGCGCTATCCATCACTGCATATGATCTGATTCATCATGGGAATTGGCTGCTTTACCCACTTTTCTTTTGTCCAGATTTAACCTATTGCGAAAGAGAATTCCCTTGGGTGGTATCGGTAAAGTACAAAAGGTATGGCTTAGGGGCATCACAGATTGAACATGAAGATCTTCTGCATCCTTGCTCCTCAGTCCACTTCTGAGTTCATCTTTGCACTGGTCTTTTATAATGACGTTTACCACATACACTGCTATTTCACAAGTCGAATGTGTATGCGTTTTTCCGTCAGGGAAGATGGTTTCAGCAACACTAGGATACTGACGATAATGATGATGATGATGATGAAGACAACGATGATGATTTGGATCATGATGATGACGATGATGATGAAGATGATGATGATTGCCTCTTTTATGGCGCCTGTAATAAACCGCCTCTGATGAACGCTTATAGTGTTTTATGTAAATGTAAACTATCTTAGTTAGTGTGCCAAATGGAAAGTGTTGACACTTTCTAGAACAGGTTTAAGGTCCGTGGTTGCCTGAAACACATAGCGTGTCACACAGCACCGCAGAAATCATCATTTATTTTATGTATGATGTGCAATATATTTAAGTTTCCAATATTATTATTGTTAATTTATTCCTTAAACTAATTTGCGATCGTTTTCATATTGATTTACATGTATTTTTAATTTTCTCTTTATTTCTTTGAACTTTGTAATCTTTGTTTGTATCAGTCTCCCGACTGTTTTAACATGGAATTTTGACACAATAAACCGAATTGATTGAATGAATGAATGAATGACAATATTTTGTCCAAGAGAAGAATAGCTTTTATTATTCAATGCACAACTATTTTGTACTCTTTGAAGGTGCAGTTTAATATGAGGAAAGAGGAAGATGACGAGGTAATTGCAAAGCCAATATAAACCACCTGTCCTACATNCTAGAAACAATATCCCCCCCTCCCCTCCCCCTCCCCCTCATTTCGATTCTATATTAGAACGGAAGCTAATAAGGTCAATGAATACTCGCTGGAAGATATTAAAAATGACAAAGTCAATCTTGTATAAACGGGATTCGACCACTTGGTGTCAAAGTCCGCTATGGAGGACCTGATACACTTTTCGCCCATTTTATTCCTCCTGCCTGCTCTGTTTTCTATCCACCCTTAACCTAGTTTTCATTATAATAACGTAATAACATGACGTATCATGTAAGGTAGATGGCGTCCATGTTTGTTTGCTCAACTTGTACATAGTCTGATCGACCAGAACCCGATCGTACTGCGCGGGTGCCTTATCCCTAGGCCATATTTTGGACGGCTAAATATTTATTTGATAAAAGTCAACTGTCTCTGCCGATAATTTGACTCGACGTGGAGCCAAAGTAAATATTTCTGCCCCTTTCTTATTCCGCAAGCGTCAACCTGATCGGAGCCAGACGGGGAACCTAAAACCATCTGGGACCTTGTTCACGGCCCTGTACTCAAGTTTGATTGATGTCGAGAGTTTCCAAGTTAATTGTTACTGGATAGACCTTAAGTGAATTTCGATCGCATTGCTGGTATCATTGAAATATTATTTTCAGTTTAAAGACGCAGCAGTTTGTGCATGTCAAAACAGTATATACATGCGGAAAATGATGTGGAACTTCGACAAATCATCGGAACCTTGTGAAATAAACCCAATTTTACATTCGGATTTCAAGAAGTGCAGAGTCAGATGATTCGTGCGGTATTATTTATTTTTATTTTTTTTGAAAAATTCATTCGTTTTTTTCGGTCATGAAAAAGAAATAGATAATGCTTTATGTTAAGCTAAAGTTTAGTGACGTGATTAAATATTTATGTGCTAAAATAAGATAAACAAAAACTCTCTTCCTCCCTGATTTTCTGAGATTACGAGATAAAAAACAGTATTGTACTTTGAATTATTATCTCATCCATTGCACTCGCTGTTGTATTTTGTCCCTTACTTCTCCTAATTTCATCTAGCTGTAATAAACCAGATTTACAATGATAAGACAAAATAAATGCATATTTTTCTACTTTCCTATTTTTACAATACCCCCCGGGGCAAGGTAATCATTTCAAGTATCTATAATTGTGTGCATCTATTAGATTTTACGAAAAGAATGACCTAGATAGCGACGAGGATAACAGATTTGAGTGCGTCAAAGTAGAAGGTATTTGAATATTTTACACCTGTTATGTTATGCATTTCACGTTTTTCTATTTTGTTGGAAGGGTACTCCATGACCACTTGTCTGCGCATCATGCCTAAGGCAGCTCTCCTTTCAGTTTTTGCCTTTCTCTGAATCAACGTATTCAATATTTTAATAAAAACGAAAATTCTGTGAATCTAGGTATAAGAAAACGTAAATCTTCATATTCCTATCTTGATGAAACTTAACTTGCAGCAGAATGTTACTCGCTGAGCGCTCCAAATTATCGGTTTAAACCCCGTGGTTCAGTCACACAGCCAGAATGACTCCACAACGACTCCACAACGACTCCAAACCGATTCCACAGCGACTCAACAGAGACTCTACACCAACTCCATACCGTTTCCACACCGTCTCCGACTCTTGGCTATTCGGGGCATTGTGATATTTTGTTCGTTCTGCAATCTACTCGGCCTGGTGTCATTCGTGTTGGTGGGACTGAGGTGACTGATGATAACTGACAAAACCCGAGGAAAGCTCCTATCGCATGTTCGATGCGTATATCCTGGGTTAATCAGATAACAGTCTAAATATTCCTGTTCCGAATATGTCTGTTTAATTGTTCTCTTAGAGACAGTTCAACTAAATTATGTAACCAGAGTAATAATAATAATAATAATATTTAGTTTTTGTATAGAGCTTAATACAACGCCTCTAAGCGCTTCACAAATATACTATTACCCCGGTCATCGGATATGAGTATGTACGGTGGTGTTAAGAACTAACACAACACCTTATCATTTGACTCTGAACAAAACAACATTATGTGGATGACAGATGGACGGAGATAATAATTGTTTGTGGATTGTTTTCGCGAGAAATAATATTAAACGGAAGGAACCGGAGGACATAAACAAAATGCTTTGTGTATTCAATTTCAAGAGATTGTAGAGACAATTTTAATCAGTGGNTTGTAGTCAGACATTAGGTAAAGAAGGGGCGAAATCAAGGGATATGGCATCTCTGAACGGACATGTTCATATACCCCGGAAAAGGGGGACACGAAAACACCTACCCCAGTCACAATATTGTACCCTTCCTCCATAATGAAATTGTGATAAATTTATGATGAAATACAAGACAAACAACTTCCTTAAATGAAAGTTTACACAAATATTGAGACCATCAAGTCCGTAGATGTACAGTAAGTCTTTTTTGTTAACAATCAAACTTAAAGGCTGATGCATATCTGATAAATCAAAAGGTATATAAAGAGTATAAATGCAAGAATATAAAATAGGATGAAATACACGTGAAAAAATGATCTTGATAGAAAAAGAATGAGCTATAAAAAGTGTTTGAAAAACGAGAAATGTATATTGACCATTAATTTTAGTGCACAAAGTGCTAATTTGAATGCTACAAATGAATTAGAATGCTAAAAGTACACTGTCGCGATGTCAGAAAATCGTGTTGCGCTAAATCGAATGACCAAACAGCGAAATAAGCAATTTGTTCATTAATTGGAATGAAACATATGTAGATTTTAACGAAAATTTCATAGATTTGAAAACTAGAAAAGGGAATATAAATCTAAGATATACCTGACTGCACTAAATCCGTCGAATTTGAACGCAAGACAAATTAATTTGAATGACAAACTCGCGAATTTGGCCGGGAAATCCTATACTATTACCCCGGTCATTGGATATGAGTATGTACGGTGGTGTTAAGAAACACAACACCTTATCATTTGACTCTGAACAAAACAACATTATGTGGATGACAGATGGACGGAGATAATAATTGTTTGTGGATTGTTTTCGCTAGAAACAATATTAACCGGAAGGAACCGGAGGACATAAACAAAATGCTTTGTGTATTCAATTTCAAGAGATTGTAGAGACAATTTTAATCAATGGTGTTTTTGTTCTGTTCTTTAAAAATACAATTAAATGGTTTCAGTTTTCTCTAGATTATACCGGTGGCCTATTATAATGTTTTCATATTCATTGTTGTTGAGTTGGTTGTTGTTGTTGTTGTTGTTTTTATATTTTTTTTTAATTTCGTAATTGTCTTTTTAAACGTATGACGTCGTTGCCACACTATATACCGTTCTTTTATATATTTTCTTTATCGAATGGATTAGTGCACGAAGCAAAATGGTACAAGGCCAATAATCAAGGGGGCGAGTGCATGTATGTCTGTATGTGCGTAATGGTGTGTGCGTGTGGGTATGTGTGCGTGTGGTGTGAGTGTGTATGTGCGCGTGTGCACATGCGTGTGTGGGTGTGTGTATGTTGGTGTGTGCGTGTCTGTGGGGGCATTTAGTTGCTTGACTAAATTTAGGAAAATAATAACAGGTATTTTTGTCCATGGATTTATGATATCATTTAACATCAAAGATATGACTGAATATAACTGTTAAAATGATACATATTGGTATACGTGTTTTGATCCTTGTTAATGGAAGTGGTGAACATATAAAGAAAATGACAGATTCTTCGGGGAGATTGCCAGATAATTGTAGAGGATAATAGTGATCTTGATTTCCCTATTTGAAGATTTGAATTTAATTAATATTATCCAGGTTCTAACTATGTTTGTTGTGTAGTGGAATGGAAATAAGTTTATTTGCAGATTTCTTATAACCCTCTCTCTTTCTCTTTCTTCCTCATCTTACATGAAAAGCTGATGTGGTTCTTCTGATAGGTTACGGATGACTTTGTCAATATACAATCCATTATTTTTCCCCTTTTACTTTTGTCTGAATGCATCAATCACGTGACTCCTGAGTTCATCCATACTGTGTTATTATCCTGTCCAGGCCGTCTGTTGAGAGGTTATTGGCAGTTTAAACGACTTGCTCTCATCAGATATAATAATTTTATTTACCTCATTTTAAGACTCTTTACTAATGCTGTCTTCTGATTGGTTAAAAATGCAGTCATGTTCTTAACCATGCCCGCTAATTGAAATTCATAGTCATTTTTCCATGGCTCTACCGGTTTATATCCATTTTTCATAGCACTTTTTCCATGGCTGTGAAACGTGACGTCATTTTGCTGCGATCCCCATTTTGGTTTACGTGTTACCGTATAAGTTTCTTTTTTGCGATGACCGATGCGCAATACCGTTAACGGTGTTTGAGTGCAATTCGATTTTGGTCGCTGCATTCAGGCGACGAATCTACCAATCCACGCAGCGCAGACGACCGATCGCCATTTTGTGAATTTGTGAAATTTATAAAGTTACTGTTCATGTTCTACTGTTCTACTGGAGCACAGCTTGTTGGTGATATCATCCTGTACTAAAGTTACTGTTCGTGTAAACGTGTTTGGTATTCCCTGTTCTACAGGAGCACAGCTTGTTGGATTTCATACTGTACACAAGTTATTGTTGGTGTTAATATCCATGACTTCAAAGAGATGGAAACCTAAATGGGTGAGTCAACATTTTTCTTTTTTTCGGTATATAAAATATATATTGACTGCTTTTAATATTCGAGGCATAGTTGTTTCTATAGGGTCTCGGGAAACTCACAACCTGCTATGACCCCGCGGCGAAGCGCCTTGGGGTCATAGCAGGTTGTGAGTTTCCCTTGACCCTATAGAAACCACTATGCCTCACAAAGCAGTCAATATATCCTTATTCTATAACACATGAGGACAATGATCCTTTTCCTGGCTAAGTATTATCCTCTCCACAACCGGTTGCCAACATGTGCCATGTAAGGGGCGGATGTTGACAAAATGTTTAAAACAAAAATGTCGCCTTTTTCTAACTTTGTGTCCGTTTCAATGCACAAATTTAACATTGGCCCTCTTTAATTGGAAAGTAATTTATCCTTTGGCAAGTCCTTCCTATTTACAAGTGGAGGGGGAAATTTACTCAAACTTTGTATAATCCGTACAAAAACAAATTGACAGGTTGCTTATTTGGGGATACATATAATAAAATGTATACGATTCTAAAAGTCTGATTTGTATTTTACTCTTGTTTCCTGCTAAAGATGTTCTTGTTGTCACTTTTAAGATAGAATGGAATATATTGGGAAGCAATGTGAATCACATTTTGATACGCTTCATTCGTTAGTTTGTCTGTCCTTTGTGTTTCTTCCATTTTCACTTTTTCCTTTTAAATCATAACTCTTTCTCTCTTTCTCTCCTGTATAGTCTGTAATGTTTCAAGTCAAGTGTACCATGTCTATATCGTGTGAGTCAAAAGAAAGTTTACACCTAGAAAATTGCTAATTATTTTAAAAATCATCTATGAACAGTAAATTACTAGATTATTACTGGATAAACAGGAGGCATTGTTTGCGAGAGTGCAAATATCGACTTGCGTCAAAGTGATGCTAGTATGGGATATGTTGGGATTAAAGTGAGAGATTGAATTGAATGTATCAAATGAGATTAATTGCATATGCTTTTTGCAGAAGCAAAGTCACACACACATACACCCACACACATACGCGAGCGCACAAACATTCGTTGGTATTTGATATTCGACATTTGAAATGTGTGGCATGATTACTTTTGTTAGGGATGTTATTTGGATCTGCAATGACCAAATTAATACCGAAATCCCAATTGTTTTATTCAAACATCACATACGCAACTTTGGCGCAAGTCGATTTCTGCACTCTCGCAAACAATGCCACCTGTTCATCCAAGCGTGAACACATACCACACAACAATTATACTAAATGATTCGGGATATAACACTCTTTCATAGGATGTATGATAATTTACTGTTCATAGATGATTTATGAAATGATTAGCAATTTTCTAGGTGTAAAAATTTGTTTTGACTCGCACTGTACAGCCTATGCCGCAATGCTGAAGAAGGTTGATGCGTTCTGATGATGGACAATAAACCTCTTATCTCTCCACATGTTGTTGGTGCATATCACAAATTCAATGTAATACATTGTTGTCTAGATCGGTACAGCTGCCCATGCACATCATTATACTCATTTGATAACTTTGCTCAGAAGTGCAGTGCACCTTTAATATTCAATTCCAGTTGCTATGACAGATTGACAGAAGAGTGTTTAGCGCACCACATTTACGGAACGTGACTCTGGAGAGAATTTCACTTGATGATGTTTGGCTTTTTGCCATATTTAGAAAGAAAATCTTCTCCCTGCATAATATCCCCGCTATTAAATCAGAATTTGAGATTCGCGAGAACATTATGAGAAAGCAACCGATCATTTAATTGAGAGTATGTCTTCATAAAAGAGCATCAGTCGGTCTGTTGACATTCAGAACTACTAGGAGATAGTCGTGGCAATAAAAACCATCAATATGACATATCAATACCCTGCCACGGATGTTGAATTAAAGGGCTATGCTCTAAGACACATCAAGGAGTGTGAGTCTAGCTCTACACATCTTAAAGGGATCCGTTAACTTTGTCTCAAATTCTGAAACAAAATCCTGGATTTAGCTCATGCTGCAATGATAATTATAAACCTTAAGGTCTATCAGAAACCCCATGACTTTTACAAACCGATCGCCTGTCTGATTATCAAGGTATTTATGATTGAATATTGAAACCGAATTGTGCGTTTTCTTAACGGTTTTCATAACAATACAATCTATTTGGAAAAAAAAGGTATGGTAAAACCATAAATCAAAGATTTTTTACTTTTTTGAGGCACATCTTTGATCATTTTGAAGCGCGATATTTTGTTCAGGACTTCAATATTTCACCATTTCACAGACACTGATAACACGTAGGGCCGTGTATCTCAAATTTAATATTGTTAAACGATGCCTTTAAAGAAAGTGTCTGCCAATTTGCAGATCATTTTGAAACCAACAGTATTACGTATGAGGTACACGTCCAGCCTGAAAGCGGCGTGCAACGATAACAATATCGTAAATAACTCAACTTTGACGGAAAAAGGTGTGTTTTCCCGTTTTAAATGCCACAGAGAGGTGACACAACATTTTGTAATTTATTGTTATTTATGGCTGCGCCATAAACAAAAAAAAAAAGAATATTCTAATGATCAACATCGTAAGCTAATCAGTGAAAATGGTTAATAGTGTTAACATGTTTGTTAACTTTAAGAGGTGTTAATTTGCAATTGTAGGGATCGATTTATATTTATGACGAACTGTTGTTCTTAATTTTGAATAATTTTGCTGGCCATGCCGGGAGCTTTGAAAGTGACAAAACAATAAATCTCGATTTAAATAGAGCAAGTTGCAGAAAGAGTTGTGCAATTTTGCAAATAATATATTGATGATTTTCCAAAGACCTTTTCGATCATAGAACGCAAACATTTGTAATGCAGTTGAATGGCAACGGGGGACGTGAATGTATAACAGAGAATAAGGAAATACGAAATACAATACACAATAATCTATGTTTTCTTTGTTTCGATGTTATCCAATATCCGATTGGAAACTTAAGCCAACTCGCTTTTATAATTGTTTAAAATCATTATCTGCTCTTTGAAGTGTTTGTTACCCTAGTGAATGTTCGTTGCATCGTCCATCACTTTAGTTTCAGTCATTACTAACGAATTGGATGTAATTGTGCTTGATCTAAAGATAGTAAATACTTTATAGTGGTCCCGGCGGGAATCATTTGGAACAAATAAGCTCGGTTGACTGAACTCTAGAGGAATCAGAGCTCAATCACGAGGCAAACAGAGAAAGCAATTTCCATATTCATCTACACTGACCCATTTTGTAATGTCACTTTATGGTATTTTAATGCAAAAAGGCACTTGATATTAGGAAATAATGAGCCCGCAAAAGAAGTTATTGTAATAGAATTTCTAACATTTAAACCAAGGAGTTTGTTGCATATGCCTAAGAATCACTTGTAGGCGCTAGTTCTCAAATTTACTCTTTCTGGTTATTTTCATTGAAGCTGAGTCTAGAGATTTTCTCAACATATCAAGACATTTATATATAACCATATGTACTTGTGTATGTGGGTGTGTGTGTGTATAAATTAATAGAAATTAAATTATTGAATATTTTTTTAATTTTAATCTTGCGAAATGAGATGGAAGACCGTTCATCTAAACTTGGTCGTACCCGCGCATCCATGGAAACACGTTTTCACCTCTCTTTTATTTCACGCTCATTATTATTGTCTATACTCTTTATCAAGTCAGTCTGTTCTTCACCTGGAGGAGGAGGTAAGACTTCAGTGGTGATGATGAAGGGGACAGTGATGGGGATGGGGATATCGATGGTGATGGTGATGGTTCCGGAGATGGTGATGTTGATGGTGATAGGGATGCGGATGGTGATGGTGATGGTGATGATGATGGTGATGATGATGGGTGGTGATGGTGATGGTGATGGTGATGGTGATGGTGATGGTGATGGTGATGGTGATGGTGATGGTGATGGTAATGGTGACAGTGACGGTGTTGGTGATGGTAATGTCGATGGTGATGGGGATAGTTACGAAGATGGTGATGGTAATCGTGATGGTGATCGTGATTGTAAAGGAAGTGTTGCTGGTTGTGGTGGTGGTGGTGTCACGTGTCATACACAAGTGTCATACGCAGTACAAAGATAAACTATTAGTTTGGATGTAATTATCATATTTCCCGGCGAAATGTGAAAAATAACAAAAAGTCTCGTGTGTTATTAGATTCATGCATATGAGGAAGAGAATGTTCAGACAGGCAACAATGACGCTGCCTAAACAGGAATGACAATGAACGTTAAAAAACAACACTCGTGAGACATTATATGATAGTTTCTGCAGTACATGAAACCTCAGAAAGCAATCATTTGAAAAATCGAAGGGGAAGTAGAAGAAAATGCTCGTATATGTTCAAATGTACCTTTAACCGAAGCCGGGGTGAATCAATCACATGTATTGATTGGAAACAAAAACGATACGAGCGGATATAAAGAGATAGAAAACACTCAAATCGAAAACAGTCTGTTCTTCACCTGAAGAAGGAATTAGGTCTTCGGAAAAGTTGTGTACTTTTTCAATATAACCGTTGGGTGTTCATGATGGTGGTGGTTGTGGTGATGGTAGTGTTGATGGTGGTGCCACGTATTATACACAAGTGTAATACGCAGTACAAAGATAACAAGAATAACCTGAGATTGGATGAAAATAACATATTACCAGGGGAAAGGTGGAATTTAAAAAAAAGCCTCAAGTAGTTTTTTATTCTCGTATAAATTAGGAACAGATAAACAAGGAACAAAGAACGTTGCTTAAAAAGGAATGACAATGGTGAAAAAGGAAAGAAAATACTCATTAATGGAAGTGATCAACAGGTAAAATATGAGCAAATTACTGTACGTGAAATGTTAGAAAGAAATTATTGAAAAAATCGTAGGTGAAGAAGAAAAAGAATGTTCAGAAATTGTATAATGTACCTTTAAACGGAAGCCGGGGTGAATCAACTATTTATTGGAAACGAAAACGATGCGAGCGGATATAAAGAGAAAGTAAACACTTAAATCGAAATGGCTTCCTAGTTTCAAATTTGTGTTGAAGTTTCAGGCTACCCAATAAAATGCGAAAAGAATAAAGTAGAGATCTTTTTTCCTTTGTAAGAAAAGTGGAAAATCAATCATGATGGAGGGAACGTAAATGACCAATGGGCAATGGCGAGGTTTGTAAAGCAATACCAAATTGGTCTTAAGATTCTTGAAGCAAAGGCGTCTCTAATGTAAGAAAACAATTATTTTTCTTTTCTGTTTTTACTATACAAAGTTGTTCGATTAATCCATATTTTAAAATGTTTTTTCGGTTTTCTTTCTCCTCTCATTCTCTTGATTTTCGCCTAGTTTGCTGTTTTCCGAACGAAATTAAGGTCATCCCCAAACTTGGTAGGTACCATTTGAAGAAGAAAAAAGCAAATCAAAAACAAAGCTAATAACTCTTTTGGCAAGACATCAATCTTCATGAGTACCTGGTAGAAAGAAATTTCTTAAATGCTTTAGCACTTATTTATTGCGGCTCAGCTACAGTCAGGATAATTTTGAGATACTTGTAATCTAAATGGACATATTATTTTCACGGGATACTATTAAGACATAAGAAATCATTACTCCGCAAATTCGATTGGATCACCATACGGGCTCGTTTACATAGCCTTGTATTGCAATATTTAGCTCTCATTACTTGATTGTAGAGATGTTAAGTGTCACGTGACACTTTTACAGCTACTAGGAAATACCGTTTTTGATATATCACAATATCAAATACAAATCACAATTTGTAAAAATAAAAAAATAAAAAAGTATAGGTCCTAGACAACAAAAACAGAGTACGCTCGCTTTATCAAAATGGATTTTAATCATTATTTTCCTTTTTTTTTCTTAAGGAGAAGAATATGTCGGGAATCAAATATCCAAATATCTACATAATAGATGCCTCTCTTAGGATTACTTCATGAAAATATCAGTTTATTATCTTACAACTGCTACATTTCATAATTATGAGAATGACATAATAAGAAATCAATATTACCTCTGAGACAGTCATGTTTATCAGTATTCAATTGAATTTACATTGATCGTAGTTTCAAGACGCTTTTCTTTTTTGTTACTTTAAGTAGGGGATATTTTCGGCTGGCTAGCTACGTTTTCGTGTTATTTACATTTCATAATTGCGTTGAAATCGAGCCAAATTATAGCAAAACAGAATCACGTGACGGGGTATGTGGCGCTGAGGAAACGAAAAGCACAACGGTTTTCAATCAATCAAGATTTCAATCTCCGGGTCTGCAGAGGTATATGCTGGCAAAGAAAAGAAAGGAATCGACGGAAGTTCCGGAAGAAGCATGGTTATTTTAAGCATTGATCGATGTTTTAACTTTTGTTGATGTAACCTCGTACACAAAGAAACAAATAGTAATATTACACCTTTGTCGTTAAGCCTTGTAATGTAAAACCGTTGAGCCTATAGATTATCTAAGATATAAGGTTTGTATGTATTTCATTTTGTTTGATCCGTGCGAGAGCTTTGTCAAGGATGATGGATGCTTTGACAGTTCCTATTCTCATGAATACTTAAATAGTTCGATCTTTCTGTTGAAACAATGGGTTAACATCCTCCTGTGATCTTCAAAAGTAATTTATTCTATCGGGATATATCTGGATTCCTATTGGCTCGTAAAGAACTCGCCTCTTATTATAAAGCACAATCGTTTACTTTTAGTTTAGATAATGTTCTGTGATTGCTAAATAGATTGAAACAAGCTTTGACTTTTCTCATTGTTGCCTTTAACTATTGTGAAATTGATTCTAATGGAAATTGGGGCGGGGTCTTCCACGCCCAGCGACGTAGCATATTCCCACTTCCAGGAAATTAATCAACTAGCACTACCACCATCTCTCCGCTTCACACAATATTTTAAACGGTTTCCACCATCAGTTGACTAATCAATACACGATATAATGATACGCAAACTATCTTTGGTTCAGTATTGATTCTGCCTCGGTAATTAAAAAATGAAGACACAATCTGTTCACCAGTTCACAGTCTAAATAGAGAACCAGCTCTTTTGTGATTCGACCTTTGATTGCAAAGAAATTAAACAATATAAACGCCATTCTTCATCGGCATGGAGTATTTGTGAAGAGTCAAAGGAGCGTGATGACTTGGTGTTTCAATCGGTACTGCCCTGAGGGGAAGTAGCCAACTGCACTTCAATTAACCGAAGATTTGTCGATGCCGAGGCTAGAAAAACGACACCGTTGCCATTCAGAGCTCTTTCCGCTTTGTACCCTCTGGACAATCGTAGATTACCTTTGTCCTCCGTATATATTAATACATTCAAGGGAAAATAAACCATATGTATTGAACTCGATAACAATAACACTTGACATCAGACCATTGTTTACATTACTCTTCATTTTACCTCTTCTCTTCTTCGTCAACATTGTCATTTTTATTTTCATCATTTACCTCCTCATCGTTTCTTTCTTCGCCCCCTTCGACTCCATATTGTGAGGTATGGTGACCTTTCATCTCCACTTTTTGACGCCTACGTGTCTACCAAGTGCACACCGATACAAATAAAAACTCGGCAACTTGCATCAGGCTTCCAACAGACAGTGTTACAATATACTTAATTGCTGTTCACCACGTCAAATTATGAGTTCCATTTCCAAACTCAATCGTGTGTTTGTTATCCGATGAGAAATACAACCGAATTTGGTATGAAATTCACACTTCAAATATGCCACAATTGCCGGTGATAAACTTCAATTTTTCTCGAATCAATGCTAATTTGTTGAGGACGCGAAGGAATTTTCTCGTCGACTTTTACGTAAAGCTCACAATATTTCACTTTCATATCATGGCGTATGAAATCTATCTGCCAAACTTTGGATGCCACTCCGAGGCAATGTGGTTTGATTTCCTTCAATATTATGTCTTATTACCTCGAGGCGTCCATTTTTAATATTACTCAACTTTCATGAAGAAAACATATAATTTCGTTTTCCTTTGTCGTAACATTCCTAATTTATTGTGGATTATACTTTAAATTTGTCATTAAAAAAGGCATTCGGTCTGGATATAACTTTGGGATTATTTTGTTTTTGTCCTGTGATGTTCATTCCTTTTTGTCACCTATGAAATTTGGATTATTTCATAAATAAAATATATAATCTATTCTCATATTGATAATACGCGGTGCGTGAGTTAAAAAAGGGACAATCTACATCCAAATTTCAACCAAGTTTGACAATAGATGGCGTAGCACTGACATTTTTATGCACACTGCATATTTCGGGTATGAGGTTGTCATACTTTCACTTAGCTTGGCTTTTTCAGCAATCGTCACCTTCGGCATGTGCAACCTGATACACTAATACATGTACACCGCATATCATTCAAGTGAGTCAACAGGTGTGTTTCATAATAGAACTGAGACTACCTCATCCCACTACCTGGTATTAAAGGTACTATGTCCCATTCGCAGTCTAAAAAATGAAAAGCTTATTAAAATTCCAACGGCATTAACAAGCCAACACTAATTTAGAATTTCGCTTAAAACGAAAGGGCTTAAAAATGGCTTTTAGTGGGAAAATAACGACCAATAGTTGTCGAAGAGACTTTGCAACCACCTTGCAACCAGTAGATATTCTGGAGTGGGTTATTGATGTATACAAATGCTCATGTACCTGTTACAGCTCATTTTATGTATGTTATTACCAGAGAAACAAAGATGTCAGTCAGTCCCTCAATGGTGTCCGACAGTGAAGTCTAGACGTCTTGCATAATATGAACACTAGGGCACTGCTAATGTTTAAATTTCACAGATATGACATACCTGGTACATGACATATTCATAATTCCTGCAGAGTTCATCAGAATTTGATGTTTGCTGAGGTTTCCCTTCCTCACCAACATAATACACTCGGCACCCAAGCATTTGTGTACGAAGATAATGCTTCTGTCGCAGTGATACATTTTTTTGAGCGCCCTCTTTTTTTATACTTCTCATGACCGCAGCCCGCGCCCGCCCCCTACCTGTATTTGTTTTGTTTTATTCAACCCCGCTTCCATTTAGATATAAAACGATTAAATAAAAATAATCGTGAAATTAGAATGAACTTTCTGATATTTCATCCCTCGATAAATAAATCAGTCATTAAACCAGTGTTAAGCAATGAAAATATATTCATTAAGATTCATTTGAACAAATACACACATTATAATAATAAGGACCTTGAACTGTGGAGTTTTACTGATCTTGCTGGCAGCAATTTTAGTCCATTAATCAAGGGTAACACATAATTTGTGTGATGTTATTGAAACCCGCTTTTATCTTTTGATAAGGATTTCTCGGTGAAGAGTTAAAACAGTCAGTTGGAACCTTGATCTGAAGATGTACAAGGGAAATCCAACTCAAATAGACAACTACTCTAAAAGAAAGAAGAAAAATCAGAGAAGCCAACTGATGAAAGTCTCTATTTAATCTGACTAAATATGAGAAAGTTATGATTTTGTGAAAGCTGTAATCACTATACGTATGGGCACTCAAAGTGGCTAAAGCGGTTATGTCTTTGTAGTGCCGGACCACTTTCCCATCTGTTCCAACATATAAAATGACTACAGTTTAAATTTGTCAAAAATTCATTGCTGAGGAGAGTCTATTCTTTTTAGAAAACATATAATATATTATGAGTAGAGCCCCAAGGGAGAAGGAATTTAAGAGAAAAACAGAAAATAATGATATGTTTGTACACGACAAAAAGGAAAGTTATCCACGTCCTACTCCACAGTCCAATGACCGAACTTCCAATATGAGATTCGCATATTTCAAACATTCACAACTTCCTTACTATTAACCCGATTCATCTCAAACCTTTACCATTCTCTTTCTGTCATTTTCTGCATTTATACAAATCAACTTTCCACAAAAGTTGGATTGCCCTGGACACGTCAGAATCAAGACACCAGCAACGTTGAAGTAGATCAAAGTCAAAGCAAAAAATTGAGAGGCGAGACAAACAATAATTATGGTTTTAAAAAGATATTGAATAACGACAACATGGATAAAATATTGATATTTCAGAGATTCATAGTGACACTACGTGTCGGATCAAGCTTGAAAGCTTGAAAGAAAAATGTACAGTGTGTCCCTGAAAAAGGAAAACTGGATTTTATGTCAGAAATGTGGTATCATAATTACTAATTTCCTTGATGATTATAACTACAAAGTTTAATGCACTAACTATCATTTATAATTCACGCATTATTGTATTGAAACAATGGTCGGAGGTGCTACCAACATTTCATTTCATAGGTCGCTTTATCAAAAATTCGTCATTTTATTTTTATTTTTTTTCACGATTAGCGTCCCACGCTGGAACAGAGTGTGTCGAAATATTGTCAACATGCTTTCGGCAACTGGGGGCCTCCAAGCAAAGCTTGACTTGTTGAGGGCAACTTCTTTTCGTATAACACTGACGTGTTAAGCACATGAGTCTTGAGTTCATGCTACAATTTTTCCTTGTTTGGCATGGCACAAACAGGACAAGGAACTTGGGTTGAAATGAGGCCTGCTCTATGCTGGCAACTGCTCTCGGGCAAAGCGAATCACAGTTCCGTCAGATCTATGCAAACCGGAAGTGCACCGCGGCTGGACGTGTTAACCCGTTGACTACTGAAATGTATAGGTCCAATAAGCTTAAGACAGGGACCACCAGGTTCCCGTAAGCAAAGGGTTAATACGTAAGTCTTTAAGATTGAAACACATACCGCTTTGGTTTTAGTTGCTTTCTTGTTACATATATCTACTTTTTATCTAATTTAGTCGGTACATGATGACACAAACCTTTTAAACTTTAGCTTTCCGCTAAGGAATAACATAGTGTGCGGAATGTAACATTAGATAAGCATTTCTTCTTTTTTTTTAATCCACAAAATAGTAGTATTCGAAATACATCTTTTCCTTAAATTATGGGGGAAATATAAGATTAATGCATTGTAATTTCATGATTAATGATAAATGACGAGGAATGAGTGTCCACTTCTTCAAATGATTCTCCAGCATCCTTGCAAATATTCACAAAATGGGCTATAACGGCCGGGGTTTAAAAACATCAATCATGCCACATCACGTCTATATAGCTCTAGAATATAGAAAACTTTAAAAGATAAAATCGTGTATAAATAACCTTCTACTCTATGACCTCTACACTGTAAAATCGTTTTGTTTTGTTTTACTAACATGTTTTTGTCCCCAAAATCCTAACACATGGACTACACTTACATGTTTAGGTAAATTAGTTCTCATTGTTAAACAATTCGTCTATCTGCTTGTTAGCAAACAATTTTGTCTCTTATACTGTTAGATAATTAATGGTTTATCCGTTGTGAAATTCTTCAAGATAAGTGAGCGCTTGTAGACACGTCGCTGCTAACATACTATTTTCAGAAACAATTGGGTAAATAGTTTTAATACAAGCACATGCAAATGGCTCAACCGTTGTAAAGTTTGGAGTGTACGCTTTCATCATTTCCCTGTTTCCTTCGGGAGGAAAATCTTTTCAAGATGTAGTTGTTTAAACTGTTCAAAGTGGAATCAGTCTTGGTTATCAAGAAAATTACCTTGTTCTCTGACATTCACAACGAATGAACCTAATTAGATTTGTAATACTCCGCGGGCTTTTCTGCAATTCATTAGTAGAAATAAGGCGACTTGGAGAACGAGCTATTTCCCTTCTGGGAAGAAAGATGAAATTCCGATAGCTTGTTGAAAATTAATTGAAGAAAATTGGCTCGCTACAATCTAAATCACAAGCTTTTTATCTTATTAGGAGATAATCAATTCCGGCTATCAGTGAGCATTCATGCAAACAAGGACAAACGAGTTTTTAAATCTTGAATTTCATTTCTGTTTTAAAACTTCTTTTTCCATTGCCTTGCCTCTACTATTTTGTCTAAATCCTTTATTTTAATTCATGTGCTACTCTTTTCCCTCTGTCCGCAGATCCACGTTATTTCCCACCCTCGTATTTTTCTTTTAGCTTATCAAATACATATTCCCTGTAAGGTTTCTGCATAGTGAGCGCGCGCGCTCTCTGTCTCTCTGTCTCTCTCCCTCTCTTTCTCTCTCTCTTTTCTCTTTCACTTTCGATCTATCAATCTATTTATCCATGTACCATATGAATTTCATCTTCTCACCCTTCTTATCCCTGTCCTTTTAATTTCTTCTTTTACCAGTATTTGCATTTTCTGCTCATTGGAATGATATTGACATTGTCTTGATCTTTGTCCATTGTAATGAATGTGTTGCCATTCATATAGTACACTTAAGCGGTAATGTCATAAATCAATTTGTATGTGTTTCTGCTATTGCTCTTGTGAGTTGAGAGTATAAGAGGGTCATATCTACAAGCGTTTGTCAGTGTGAATGTACTTATTAATCAATATTCTACACAATAAAACCAATAAAAAGAAATTACTTAGGTGTGATATGATTAAATCGCCAGTTCAACACGAACTAGTAACATCACACACACACAAAAAAAGAATCAATCGTTGTGCTTTTTGTTGTTTTTTCCCGTCTTGTTTTCCGGTTTTGGGTTTGTCTTCTTTCTTTTTCTTTATTATGACTTTTAATGTTAATGGGTTGTTGCATCTTAAGAGATCACGCCAGTTGAATGTAATATTCTTCGTGGAGCGTGCGAACAAATTTTGTTCTTTGAAGCAGCAGAGGATGCGTTGAAAGGAAACAGGTTAAGGTTTTTTGTGTAACGCTCCTTCGATGACACGGGGGCCACCTTGTTTGGTGAGGCTATCACCATCTCTACCTTCTCGTCTTTGAGAAACGTGATACAGCGTGAAAAGGGGAGATAAACAATTTTGCTCAGAAATGTAAAAGTGCGAGGATAGTTTGTGTTGAATGATCAAGTTTGAAGGACACAGCAAACACATTTTGGTCTCGGCTCGTCTGCTTCTGACAGCACTCTAATGCCTAAATCTTGAGATTCTAGAGGCTTCTTATATAGCCCAAGGCACCCTTTCTAGGGTGTGATGCAAAACAGGGCTAGCCATGAAATGAAAATGACCCTGTCTCTTTATTGTAATCCCTTTTAAGTGCAGTGCAATCTGGACAGATGCCTTAAAATAGTCTCTGTTAGTGCTCCTTTCTTAATATTTACCATTCTTTCAGCTTCTCGAGACCCTTTCTTTTGGTATTTTTCTGATTTTATTTCCTTCTATGTTTTGCTCATAATTGTTGCCCCCTTCATTTCATCTTTATATTTAGTTCTTATCATTTCACTGGATGACATATTGATGTTGTTGTTCCCCATAAGGTATCACGGAAAGAATATCTACCATTAAAATACTTTTCATTCATGATTTATAAAAGAACGGGAGTTTCCTATATGAGCTTTACAAATGAACAACAGCCAATTGTTTGATTTCCCAATATCATTAAGGGATCTATCTTTGTCTATTCGTCTTCAACTTTTACGTAACTGATGTTTTTTTGTGCTGATTTTACAGGCTGACTTAATGTGTGGCTGTTTACTTCCTCGATCCTTTTATTTGTTGGGTTAGGATCTTAATGTTTTGTGTTTAATCAAAATATAATCAGGTATCTACTCAAAAGTGTTGTGACCATGGTGACGTCTAATCACACGTTCCTTCTGTTATTTCATCCTTACTTCTTCTTTCTCCTTCTTATCATTTTCGAATGTTATCCAATAACTTTCGGTGACTGATCATCAAACCATCTCGTATACGAAAGGCAATTTGTAGCGTTTTCTCTTTCCGGACTGTCGGTCGATAGCCGGCCATCCTGGGCTACGTCTGGCTGACGTGCTCGTTGATTGATAGGGCAATATGCCAATCCGAAATCGAGTGCGTGCCACACGTAGCTCGCGTGCACGTTTGATTACTCAATCTGCATACTGATGTTTCAGAAGACCAGCCGTTTTCTGACAATGTCGATTACCATAAATATAAGAAAATTATCACTCTAACATAAACGTGTGTATTGTAAACCTACGATAGTCTGAAGATCGAATCTGAGATGCAAGGTTCGCGATTGGGCTTGTTTTCTCTATGTAAAAAGATATTACAATGCAAATAGGAAAATTGTAATCTAATGAATAGGTGGCATCGAGGGACTCGTTCCAGAGATGAGTTTCTATCGATTACACCGAGGAAAAAGGGGAAGAAAGAAACGTTTAATAAGTTAGGGTCGATACCCACATTCTATCTCGTGGAAGCTCTTGTGTTTGTCAAGTCAATGTGGAAGTAAAAGCGTTATTTATAAGTGATTGTGCAGTATGTAATGCTAAACGATTATTTGGCATGTAATCTAGACGATTTAATGCAATTAACATCACCTCACATGTCACATATTACACAAAGATCTCTGGCTCTCTACCCAATCCATGCTGCCATTATCGTCTCTTGGCTTTGGGTGACACCTTTTTGTCGCCCTGCTCTCTATTCTATATTAAAAAAACCATTACATATCCCTACAAGGGATGATCTTTTTAGGTTGTACGTAATTCGTAAAAAAAAAAGTACTTATCAGTTATCATCATGATGTACAATTGAATTAGAAATCGACTTTCATTAATCGTTGTAAACAGAAAATTAAGACTCATTAACCCAGTTCTGTACTTGAGGCGTTCCTACTTCTATCTTGGATTTGATTGAGATGAAAAGAAAGCGAAGAAAGTTTTCAAACCTTTCTACTTTTACAAATTTGAAAATACTTGGAATTATTAGTTGGATATTAATCTAAGGAATATGTTAGGACAAAATGATTGGCGTGTTATGTGCAGTTTGAAAATAGTTTATGTTCGCGAGTGCATTTCGACAGGTTTATCTTTGAAATGTATTACACAAAATGTATTATATTATTGAATGTTGAATTGTATATCTGACTTCTTGTCAAAATTACTGTTCTGTTGGAAATAAAAAGTAAAAACTGAAATTGTAATAGAACTAGTGAATATGCACTGCATGCAGTCATTATTATTATTATTATTGAATAATAATAGTTACTCGCCTAGTTCTTCGTAAGGTTGATTGTGAATTAACCAAATATGTATACATATCGGGTGGTAAATTTAACAAAATTCATCTACATTTATCGCATGAAATATAATCGTAAAAAAGGTGCTTCTTAAAAAAAAACTTCACTCTCATGATTCCCAGAATGTCATGATGATTATTCTGTTACCTCATTAATCATTTGAAAATCAATTTGAGCAATTGATCTCGATAGGTCAAACAATAAGGTGTTCACATCTATCAGATCCGTGACGCACTATCATAGGAACTATCACATAATCATGTAAACAACAGTTACTTTCTCATGAATTGATTATACATTCATCTAAAATCAAAGGACGTCATATCTCAGTTTCCTCATAACCTCTTATTTATTGTTTCCGCATGCATGTTTCCACATGAATGCGTCGTTATTATCATACTTAAAAAGCTAATATTCGCACAAAAACGAGACTGTTCAATTGGTGTGTTTCACAGAAAATAATTGGTTATAGAATTTCCAGGTTTGGTATACCTCCGTTTCCTAATTTCATGGCGGGTTCCTATCGGGTCTGTGAAGCTTGCCGCGAGCCCCCTTAATGCCATACCGCCATGTCTCATCCATTAGTCGATTAGAACCTAATAAGTATAGTTTGGTGGGGAATGCTAAGGTTGAATGGACCGTCAATATCAGCCATGACCCGTTGAAGACTAAAGGCGAGCGGGTAAGTCGATACATATACCAAGGAATGACTTCATTGAAGGATTTAAAGGGATCCGGTAACTTTGTCTCAGATTCCGAAACAAAATCCTGGATTTAGCTCATGTTGCGATGATAATTATAAACTTTTAGGTCAGTCAGGAACCCCATGACTTTTACAAGCCGATCGCCTGTCCGATTATTAAAGCCCAAGTCCACTCCAAAAATAACTTGCTTTCAAAAGAACCAGAAAAATTAGACATACCAATCAACAAAAGTTTGAGCAAAATCGGATAACTAATAAGAAAGTTATGAATTTTTAATGACATGAAAAACTTTGAAAATCACTACACAAATTGGCAACTCACTCATGAGTCTGTGACGTATGGTCCTCACTATCCACTAATTATTTTCTGTATATTAATAATATAATTTTCCTATTTTCACCCTAAGAATCCTATTTCTTCACACCAGCATCCACGTTAGATTGTTAGTAATATGTGTTTGTGTAGATGCAAAATAAAGAGTAATTTTTGTCCAGTTAAATCATGAAAAAATGAATTTTGATAAACTATTTTTATAAAAATCAATAATTATGGAATACAATATTCAGAAAATAGTATCAATTCTTCAAAATTCATAAAAGTTTTGAGGAAATGTCATGCACGCAATATGATACAAATCATAAAACCAGGGCAAAGGCATGGGGAAATCAAGTTTTGGGGGATAAAAAGGGAAATTAATGGGATTAAACTATGTAAAGCAATTGATAAGTTGTGAGGACATGACGTCACAAACTGATAACCATCTTGGCAATTTGTGTTGTAATTCTCATTGTTCTATAGTTTTACATACTTTTTCAAAAATTCATAACTTTCTTATTAGTTATCCGATTTTGCTCAAACTTTTTTTGATTGGTTTGTTTGATTTTTCTCCTTTTATTGAAAGCAAGTTATTTTTCGAGTGGACTTGTCCTTTAAGATATTTATGATTGGAAATCGAAACCACATTTTGCGTTTGCCAAACGGTTTTCATAACACTACAGTACATTGGGGGAAACGAGTATAGTAAAACCGGTCACTCAAAGATGTTTACTTTTTGACACACTTCTTGATCATTTTGAAGCGCGATCTTTTTTTTCTTTTTTTTTTAAGGCTTCAATATTATACCATATTACAGACACTGATAACACGTACGGCCGTGCATCTCAGATTTAACATTGTTAACCGATGCCTTTAAGTTCTATTCCTTGGAATTTCACATAGCACTTTGATGGTTGTGTTCATACCTAGAATTTTAGATAGCACTTTGATGATTGTGTCCAATAATACTTATTCTTTTTTCAAACGCTTTGATGTTTGTGTCCATACGGGCAATTTTAAAAAGCGCTGTGATATCTGTGTCCATATACGGAGAATTTCAGATATGACTTTAATAATTTACTCCATGCGTAGAATTTGAAAAAAGCGCTTTAATGCTTGTGTCCATACGGAGAATTTGAAAGAGAGCTTTGACGGTTTTGCGTCTAGATAGTCAAGATTCGACTTATGTATTACGTAAAGAGCATTCGTATGGAGCAGGAACATGGACATTTATCAAGACTGTGGAGAAGAAAATCACGTCGTTTGAAATGTGGGTGCATCTGAAAATAATGAGAAAATCATGGAAAGATTTGACAAATAAGTAGTGCATATGGCATTGCTTAAACAAGCTATCCCGACAGGACAGGTTACAGAAAGGAAAGCAAAGTGCAAAAGTCGTATAAAATACCTCGAGGTCTTTTGAAATTTAATAATTATTTAACAATATTTAGCTTTTATATAGCGCTTAATACAAATGTATTGGAAGGGAAAAGATGGGGGAGGAGGCACTATACCATGGGGAAAACTGAGAAACAACTAAGAAGAGAGACCTCGAGTTGAATGTCACTGCAACAGTGGTCTATAATGTCACAGAATTGAGATGTGTAGAGAAATGTTGCCTTCATAGAAAAATCAATAAATTCCAATAAATTCGCCGGATAGACACACTTGTCTGTGAGAATATAGAGAGAAGAACCTTCTCTAAAATGACAAACTTTAATTTTATCTTTTGAGAAAGACGAAATGTCAATTTTCTTAAGGTAACTAAATATACAAGTATATATGGAAGTGATCAGTGAATCGGACGAGTCCGGTTGAGACTTAATCAATGCTTGCTATCGTTTGTGATGGAACGCGGTAGGTTTATGAATACCAAGGCCTCTGTTAATTCGTGTGATTAAGGAGTATCCTCGTAGTGAAAGGACGTGGATTCGGTACTAAGTTCATTGCCCGATAACATGCACTTTACGATGTTTTTCTTTTTTTATATCCTCGTTACTTTTTCTGAGCTCAGTTTCATTTTAGATTTGATGTAATCATTTTGACTAGACTGGATTTCATTTTGTATCTGAAGATGTCACTGACATTAATATTCATCAAGTCTTCTCGATATCCGTAAAAACTTTACATTGTATGCAATATTCCCAGGAGGAAACATATGAGAGTCATACTTCATATTGATCGTGCTTGCTTTATTGGTTTTTAAATTGTCTTGTAAAAGAATAATCATTACATCATTTCACCTCGATCAATCTTATAAATTCATTTTCTTTGAAAAGGAGAATACTGACAAATATGGTATTGGATTTCAGAAGAGAGCGAGAACAATAAAGATGGATAATGTTTTCTGTTTAATGTTCCTGAAAAGGTGGGCCAATTTAAGATTTAACATATGAAGAGCTGAATTCAGAAAGGAGCTAAATCCACTTTTCATGAAAATTGAGTTATTGATCTCAGAGCATTGTTTACTTACATCATACCCATCTTTCAACAAAATTATTTACCTAAATTTGGGGAGCAATTATGAAAAAATGCACCTTTTAATATCATTTTTTCTTAGACATCTGTACACAATCTGGTAATCAATTTCCTTTTTCTCCGACACGGAATAAGCTCCTTTTAGAAAATTAAACTCTTCATATATTTATAGGAATCGAACAAATAGGCTAATCATCTCAAAATATATTAATTGAAAAATTATATTGGTAGGGGGTATGTATCAAAAAAAAATTGTAATTATTTTTTTTTAAAGCAATCCTGTTTATTCTGAAAATTCTACCCCTATAAAGTGGTGTCTGACGTACAGCACCATTTAAATAGAAAGGTTACCCGTAGTAGATTTCTTCACTTTTCTTCTTATTTTATCAGCTTTCAAAAGCAACTTATTTTGTAGTCATTGTTATAATGCGCACCATGTACTATATAATTGATATATTATTGCAACTCCGAATCCTCTACTGAATAAATTAATTCAATTTTCACAAACCTTTCAGCTTCGTTTACCAAATTAACAAGCAATTTACCAATATGCAGGTGAAATCGGAGATTCTGTATCATGATTTAGGCATTAATTTTGACAGCCTAATGATGTGCTTTTGAAAATTGACTCCCAGCGGATTATTAGGATAGAAGGTAATTTTTCTTTGGGACGGCTCTCACTCTATCTCTCTCTCTCTCTGTAATATACATTTTGTTTTCTTTATGTCTCTTTACTTTTTCTAAGCCACTACAAAACGAACGCATTCCTATGACTAACCTGTAATTAAAGACAATGTTATACAGCTTACTTATTGCACAGCTTCCTATTTCCTTCGAGTTAGAGTTACTCAATTACATTATTTTGTTCATATAAACGGATGGGCTTCGAACATTAATCCAGATAATTATTGTTACTATTGGTACGATCAAATTCATGGTATTTATCGCCATTAGAAGTTTCAGGAATATTTCGAGCCCTACTTCAAAATCGGAATTCTACTTTTAACCAATTTAAATGAAATTATAAATAAATCGAAGAAAAGAAAATTCATAAACGCATTGTGATTATATATTTTGAATTTGCTAAGAAGTTTTGTAAAAGAACAATTTTCCAACCGAACCTTTTAGATTGAAGTGCCACCCACCCACACGACATGCACGCGTGCGCACACAGGGACACATTGGTCCGAATGGTCACATTCCCACTGAAATACACACACACACACACACACGCACGCACACATTTACATAAAAAGCCGAACAAAGCATTATGCCGTCAAACAAAACTTTTCCTCCTCTAATTTCCAGAAGTTTTCCGGTTGGGGTGTAATTGTCTCATACATTTGTTGTTTATTACTTCTTCTTTTCTTTTTTTTTTTTCTGTTTTGGTAAGCCCCTTTCGGTTGAAGGATGAATCTTCCCCAATGATTTGGTGTATGCAAACGACACGTGAAACGTGTTTTTATCTCAGCTTGTGTTTATTCTTTCTCATCTCCTGTTAATTGCTTCGGATCGTGATCCGAATAATCGAATGGTTCTCCTAAATTGCTCGAGAAATCGGAACCATTTTTCGGGGATGCTGAGTCCTCTGCTCTTGGGAATTATGCCGAAATAAAAGAAGATAATGGCCTGCAAAGCAAACAGTAAAGAAGTGATTGATCACACCTCCGCTTTTGTCTTAGCCCCGTCGTAGAGGTGTGCGATTATCAAATACGATCTCATTTTCAAATGCCAAGATTGACGTAGGCCTACATAAAATCAAATGAAATGTGAAAGATTTGTCTTAAAGTGGTTATTTAAGAGTATGAGAATAAGGTCACATGGATATTGTTTCATCGTATTTTGTTCTTTTTATTTCACAAAAGATAGTCCTCAATCTTGGGGTTGAAGGAAAAGTCAATTTGCAAAGTCTTAATCTTACATGCATTAATGAACCCTTTTTCATGTTCCACTTTCCGTGCAGGTAGTAGACCTTGTTCTTGAGTAGATTTACTGCAATGCAAATGATGTATACAGCAGAGCAATTAGCAGTCATCATTGGTAATTATGTTATCTTGTCAGTTTGTGCTATCTGCCATGCGTTCGTTCAGTGACGACCCCCCCCCCCCCCCCCCCCCCC
>BEXV01000209.1:33130-48735 GCA_003118195.1 Hemicentrotus pulcherrimus | reverse complement strand
AAGGTCTCCCCATATTGACTTTAAACTAAGTAATAAGCTATCGTGTCATGCTTATGCTGAAATATATTAGTAGTGAATTTATCTCAACATGGAAATGAACTCATGATGATTCTCTTATTACATATCCAGAAATATTGTACGGAATAAATACAGTGATCCCATAAATGCCTAGCCATGGTGTAACATTGAAGAAAGTGTCGTTGTCTCCATTAACTAGTACTGGTAGGGATACTATTCAACCTTTATGAACCATCCCGTTATCGCCGATAAATTAATGCGCCCTTTGATAAAGATAATTTTTTCAAACTCATTTAGTATTAGATAATAAGGACTTTTCGTTTTACACGACGATAGTGTTGACTGCCGCGTGTGCCATCGTAAGGCACCGGGCCGTTATAATCCGGCAGTGCCTTAAAAGAACGTCACATTACCTTAAAAGGATGTCACACGTGGCGGTCCACGTTCTCGTCGTGTAAAACGAAAAGTCCCTAATGATGCACTATTACGTGCACTACAAAATAAATGTTAAGTGCATCCAAAGGCTTATTTAAAGACATAAAAAGGCATTGCAAGGTTATACGTTACGTGCGAGCTTTGCATTCTCGCTTGAATGACGCCTGGGCAAGCATTAATCTCCTTTGCTTTGTTTAAGAATGGAACAAATTGTTCTATCAACATCGATCACTGACCATGCCTCAAGTGGTGCTGTATTTTGTGCAGGCGGAATGTCTTTATCATGATATCTCATGCATCATAATTATCAAGGATGAAATTCAAACTTGCTCCCTACATTCATCACTAGAAGCCCACAAGGTGATATTTCCTATTACACTGACATGCAAAGTGACTCTGATTAAAGAAGGTCTTATACTCTATCAGCTTTGCATTTTTGTCCCTTCATTTTCAATGCTTGACTAATATTGACAGTGATTCAATAAATTCATTAGTATCGGAAATACTGAAACAAATTAGGCATGTGATGTTGGTTTCTTTCTTTGTAACTCGTGGTTGTCTATTCTGCTGAAAATTTAAAAGCAGAAAAATGGTATGTCGAAACAAATGTTCCAGGGGATTGCCATAATTGTAAGGTCGTGTTGACGATATGAAACATGATTCGATATGTTACAATTATGTTGTAATTATAACAATAATAATAATACATTTGAAGAGCGCAGAAACTATCCAACATATTCTACTGCGCTACAAATAACAATAATAATAATACATTTGAAGAGCGCAGAAACTATCCAACATATTCTACTGCGCTACAGGAGCTCCTGATATCCTGATAGAGCTATGATACATTGAATATCTCATCACGTTTGAATGATCAAATAACTGATTAACATTTAAAAAAAGAATGATGGTTACAACAACAGGCAGACATCAAATTCCATTGCAATGGATACTAAGTGATACTTAAGCAATGCCTTTGTCATTTTAGTTGAACTGGAAATTCCCTTTAAGATTTTAATCACAAACCACTCAATCAAAATCTATGATGTACAGGATGTGATCTAAACTTTATATTTATTCAGATTTGTAAGATTTCTCCTCCCTCTATCCATATTTATCATTCCCTCTTTAATATAATTATGTCATTGCATCGTCTTTTAGTTTGGTCATTTGTACTTCCTGTGTCCTTTGTACTCTCATCATTAGTTTTGTTGATGAATAATTAGGGCTTGGAGAGCGCCAGCTGCTCGTCTAGGATACACCCATATAAAGCATAATTACAGATATTAATCACCATGTATCACATGGTCGTTTACCATTAACGTTGCCATTGGAAACGTTAGTTTACCATCTTCTTTTCTCTCTTTTGTGTTTTCCTTTATTCAATCTCTCTCGCTTTCTCTCTCTCTCTCTCTCTCTCTCTCTCTCTTTCTATATCTTTCTCATGGACTCTCTCGGTCTCTCTTTCTCACTCTCGTCTCTTATCTCTCTTCATATTTTATCTTTCCTCTCGTTTTAGTATTCACATCTTTCTACCCTAATTTTTTACCTTTTTTAGTAGGCTAACGGATGCAATGTATAATTCTTTGTATTTATTTTTGTGTTTATACTACATTTATATTGTAAAGGATGATGATAATGATGTAAATGACAATAATGACATGTTCCGATGTTGATCGAATTCATGATGGTGAAAGTAGTGATGTTGATGATGTGACAACGCTTGCGAGGTAGGTGACTGTGGTGAAAGGTGATATTGTAGAGGGGATGGTAATGGTGGTCGAAGTACATGTAGTTTTTATGTTTTATCACTATCATTTTTTCGGGGGGGGAGATTGTGGGGACGGGGGAGAGGGTAATTGTTACATTTGGCACCATGTCGGGATGGTAGTTTAGATGATCCTGTCTTGGAAAAATTAATATGACTGTCATTCATCTAATAAACACATCCAATTTGGGATTGAACTAATAAAACAACATGTGTGTACCAGAAAAAAAAAATTGACTGCCTTGGATATCATGGTTTGGAACAATTCAAATCAAAAGTATGACGTTGTTCTTTCTTATCCACCGTGTTCTCAGAGAACTAATCAATCATGAACGCATGTCTTCTTTGTCGGGATGATACGACCTGATCATACTCATCATGAATGTTGACGGGTTGAGCAGCAGTCTATCCAAGCTCGGCGCCCGACCTCCCGGCGGCCATTTGATTACCCATACCGACAACTCACGTGTCACCAGTCGTTGGATTTCTTCATTATATCCTGCAATAGTGAGAAGAAAACAAGTTTGAAAGTGTTTTATGGCAAGAAATGATGCTGTAAGAAACACATTATTTATGGATGTGTTTTCAAAGAGGAAAGATATTAAGCCAAAGTAATTCCTGAAGCAATGAAATTGATTTCGAGCATTGTTTTTCTCTTTTTCGCGTTAACTCTGTATAGGCCGAAACCTAAATTTTACGAAAAGATTGTCTGAAACAAATTTAAAACTACAACCCATTTTGAGTCTATTGCTTAGATAAGAAGTATGGGATTCTTTGTTTTGTTGTTGAAAATTCAACAAAAACAAAACTATTGAACATTTTCCTGTAGAATTTTCCCATTCATGACTTTTTGATAATTTCCGTTACGAAACAAATTAGTTTACACAGTACACAGTTTAAAATACAACTATTCGGACGGCAAACACCTGCCCTCCACCCATCATCATCATCATCAAAACCACCACCATCACACCACCTCCACCACCACTCTACTGTCGCCACCCCTTTATACACCGCCATCTCACCACCACCCCCATTACACAACCACCGCCCTATTAATCTGATATGTTTATCAGCGTAATCGTTTTTCCCTTCAATTGGATAGACATGTCGATTACTGNTAAATGACAATAATGACATGTTCCGATGTTGATCGAATTCATGATGGTGAAAGTAGTGATGTTGATGATGTGACAACGCTTGCGAGGTAGGTGACTGTGGTGAAAGGTGATATTGTAGAGGGGATGGTAATGGTGGTCGAAGTACATGTAGTTTTTATGTTTTATCACTATCATTTTTTCGGGGGGGGAGATTGTGGGGACGGGGGAGAGGGTAATTGTTACATTTGGCACCATGTCGGGATGGTAGTTTAGATGATCCTGTCTTGGAAAAATTAATATGACTGTCATTCATCTAATAAACACATCCAATTTGGGATTGAACTAATAAAACAACATGTGTGTACCAGAAAAAAAAAATTGACTGCCTTGGATATCATGGTTTGGAACAATTCAAATCAAAAGTATGACGTTGTTCTTTCTTATCCACCGTGTTCTCAGAGAACTAATCAATCATGAACGCATGTCTTCTTTGTCGGGATGATACGACCTGATCATACTCATCATGAATGTTGACGGGTTGAGCAGCAGTCTATCCAAGCTCGGCGCCCGACCTCCCGGCGGCCATTTGATTACCCATACCGACAACTCACGTGTCACCAGTCGTTGGATTTCTTCATTATATCCTGCAATAGTGAGAAGAAAACAAGTTTGAAAGTGTTTTATGGCAAGAAATGATGCTGTAAGAAACACATTATTTATGGATGTGTTTTCAAAGAGGAAAGATATTAAGCCAAAGTAATTCCTGAAGCAATGAAATTGATTTCGAGCATTGTTTTTCTCTTTTTCGCGTTAACTCTGTATAGGCCGAAACCTAAATTTTACGAAAAGATTGTCTGAAACAAATTTAAAACTACAACCCATTTTGAGTCTATTGCTTAGATAAGAAGTATGGGATTCTTTGTTTTGTTGTTGAAAATTCAACAAAAACAAAACTATTGAACATTTTCCTGTAGAATTTTCCCATTCATGACTTTTTGATAATTTCCGTTACGAAACAAATTAGTTTACACAGTACACAGTTTAAAATACAACTATTCGGACGGCAAACACCTGCCCTCCACCCATCATCATCATCATCAAAACCACCACCATCACACCACCTCCACCACCACTCTACTGTCGCCACCCCTTTATACACCGCCATCTCACCACCACCCCCATTACACAACCACCGCCCTATTAATCTGATATGTTTATCAGCGTAATCGTTTTTCCCTTCAATTGGATAGACATGTCGATTACTGGTCAAATTTAATTTTAAGATATGGCGTGGTATTAAATAAAAAAAAATGCGTTAGATTAGCCAAAAGAGAGAATATCTTCAGTTTTTAAGTTCTTAACGGTAGTGATAAACTGCATCATGTATAATTCCTTAGCCAACCAAAACATACGAATGTGTTACATAGTAATTAAGATTTTACAATTTGACCACAAAAAAAGTGAACTGATAATCGCTAGTTCATCGGTTTGATTAATTACGGGGAAAAGGGGGTTTCTGATTATAACAGCACGTCACGTGTGTTTGTATTTGCACTATGGAGACATGGGCGATATGTTAACCATTTCTCCAGGAAAATATGGAACCTAAGCGTGCTAAGAAATATAGAATCTATATCATCTTTCATTTTCTTAGTCTTTTTTTACATTTTATTGCTTCGATCATTTTCAAAGAGGTCAACAGAAAGTTGTCAAAACCGATCTCCATCTGATTTTACAATTGGAGTGTACGTCATTTCGTTGATGTAACCTATAGTGTGGGTATGTGAATGGAGTATCCACGTTGCTCAATGACTCTCTAATGAGATCCAGTGGCGGTTCATGATGAATTCCCTGTTTGAGTGTGTGTTTAGTGAGTAATCTTGGTGAACATGATATAGTGATGACGTCATAAGGAAAATAATTGCTGAAGAGACCACGTTTCGGCGGTAATCTTGCAAAACGAGACGGCTTGAGTTTATGCACTTGAATTTCATTAGAGATGACGATCATCGCGTGCAATTTACCCAATGTCTGTACAAGGCTTTATGAACCAATTTAAAAGAAGGAATCTTTGAAGGCCTGCATGTAAAGACGTTTCCGGAAAACTATGTCATTCTCGCCAAATTGAGCTATATTTAAGAACACGTTTTTTCGTTTTTTTTTTTTTTGGTTTTTTTGGTTTTTTTTTTGTTATACGCACTTGAAAAATGCGCCATCAATGCTACAAACAAAAATTATGAAAAGCTTTGCGAGACATAAATGAAGACAAAAATAAAAATGTGACAACTGAAACATAAATATCAGTTTTTACTCATTCGGTTAAACTCGACTCTATGTCTATAAAACGATTAACTGAAGGAAAACTTGGACAAACTTTCGTCGTTACACCCGATTTGGGACAAAAAGCAAACTCGGCGTCGGTTTTAATTTAGTTAAATACTAGCCTTAAAGTTTGCCCCATTTCAATCCCCGATTACCTTTACACCTCTTGTAGGAACAAAGCGAGATACATTTTCCAAACCTGGCTAAATTGGGGTAACTTTCACCTTTTCTCCACATGGAACTATACCGATATACTAAGTCTGATACAAATGATATATTTGTTTAACCATGAACCTTACACAAAAGCTAGATCTAGAATGGTATGTATGTTGTGATTACAGTCAATATATAGAATGAGAATCAGTAGAAAACACAAAATGACAGCTATAAACTTGGAGTGGGAGACAAGGTAAGAGAATGTGTAAACATTTCAAGAAGCCGGAATGCAATTACATCAAGAACTTAAAGCCTCCAAACTGACAGGATTATCGAGTAGACATTATTTGTATTGGTTCACTCAACCGTTATTAATATAACAAGATGTGGGTAACCAATCGATGTTTGGGGTACCGACCCCACACTATATTTGGTTTCTCCACCAATGCACAGCCAGTTTCGATTTCCTTTACATAGGTTCACCCGGGTTTCTTGTCCTTCAAGAACTGTCCAAATAATTTTCAAAGATTTTAGAATCAAATGTAAATTAGCATCGTTGAGTGACGTCGACGAATTTTATTTTGCTTTACAATTTCAACAAAAGATTGATTGATTACAGGGGTCGAGAATCCTCCTGATGTTACTGTTCATAATAAGAGTACCTTCAGAAAAAACAGTCTCCGGTGAGTGTTTGTTCGTTTTCCTGGCTCTCTAAATGTGAGCCGATGACTGTGTCTGTTGGTAGAGTATTGGCCTGGGATAAGAAGTGGACGTCGTTCTCAAGTGCTAAGGTGATACCTCAAGGTGATGTACACGGACCAAGACTTGTTTCCTTTTAGGGCCTATACAAGCATGACAAGCGTCACGCTCGCCTGGCAACTTCGATTAGGGTTCGACAACATCCTACTCAATATCACAACATGCATCTCTTTCTCTGCCTCTACTATTTCTTTTTAACTTTCCCTTCTCTCACTCTGTCATATCACTTCCCCTCTCTCCATCCCTCTCTTTCTCACCGAACCCTTTCCCCTTTCTCTATCTCTCTCTCTCTCTCTCTCCCNCCCCCCCCCCCTCCTCTCTCTCTCTGAATATATATTTATACATATACATATTACTGTAACTTGTTTCTTGTTGGTTTTATTTTCATCTTCATTTTCATTAAAAAACATTGTTTGAATGTCCGTGTAACATCGTATCATCGGAGAAGTAGCGAGAGAAAACAAAAACAAAACAAACATCTTTCCATTTTTATCACGCACGAACTTATGCAGTAGTCATATCTTACTGCTGTGCCTTAGTCAAATCTTTCGACAATTGAAACAAGTTAATTCTTACTTTAGAAGTAACCATGATCGATCACCTAATTTACGCTTCAGGGCGACAGCCTTGACGTGATGACCTGATTATCTTGCATTGTTTCTCGATCTCTCTCCGTAAACCAATACCAAGAAAAATCTAGGCAGCGCCCATTTATCTGCTTGCGATGAGGTTAACCTCATTTCTTCTCTCGCACTTAAAGATTAAATACCGCCAATTGAAGGTTCTCCTTGGAGTGTCGGGTGGACGGTAGTTTTCCAATCACATCGCCAACCGTACCAATTCACAGTAATTAAGGTTTCTCTCTCAGGCAGCCAGAATGAAGAACGCTCTTGACGTAACGATCGCAAAATGTCTCATTTCTTCAACAATTAGAGATACATGTATACTCTCACTAACCTTTTTATTTTGTGTTACATCGTTTTAGATGTCGTATTCGAAACACCGACTGTATTAGTTTAGAGATTGCCCAGTTTAGCCAAAATCAGAGCAATACTGTTTAAAAAACGAACCCCATAATGTGTATAAATTATCAATTTTTCCTTACTGGCCTATTACTTTAGTCTGACCTGGTATTTATCACCTATTTGTAACATATCAGTCTTATAAAGAGTTGATATAAAAATGTTATACAACTAACACTGACATGCCTACGAGTTATGGTTTTCCTGAAAACTTTTCTGTATGGATTCGGTAACAAGTTGATGCCAACATGTAGAACCGGAAATCGTACCATTAAGTCAAATTAAGGCAAACTTCTTTTTTTATTCTTTTCAACTTCTAACCATGTGGGAATTTTTCAAGAAAAAATAATATCTCTAAACGTACACCATGGAGACGTCACCAGGAGATAAGAAACGGATGTTTTGATAGCTACTCTTCGTGAAACTGAGATGATTGTTTCTGATCTATCAATACTAAGTTTCGTCGCATACAATCGTTTCTTTTATTCCTATGTAATCGATTCGCTGCTTGTTTGTCTTTTCTATGTCACTTAAAAGGATGACATATGCAAGGTGGAATCATTTTTGTTCATTTTTGTTTTGGTTTACTTGTTTCACCTAATCAACTCAATGTTGTTGATTCACAAATGAGGCCACTGCGAAAATAAATAACCTCACCTACATTGTTAAACGGAACAGATATCACGTGACTCGATCGTATCAAAGCCATCTTGGTGATGAAATATATTCAAAGCAATCAACTCCCATGACTAAAAAATATATAACACCTCAATGAACAAAATATAGCAGATATCCGTGCATTTACTTCAAATAATGATTAATATCTAAAATTACAATCACTTAGGGAATGGATGTAATACCTACGATATTAAGCATGGGCACATGGGCTATTACACTCATACACATGATACAATTTGCATTAAGAATAATACCTTGTAGATGTTGGATCTTTGGGATGGCAAATTTCTCATGTATTATTCTGGAATTATCGATATTTTTTTCTTCATTTGTTGTGAATATGACCACTATTGCAAATCCATGCATTTCACAAGTTTCCTTCATTTGTATTTTGTTATCGCTTTCGAATTTAGACGTTTAGTTCATGTATCATTAGGTCGGATTATATGTCCGTCCCTAGCCCGTCAGTCAATTTGTTGCTCTTTTCTAGGATAATTAATGTGTACATTTTGAAAGAACCCGTTTGCTGACAGCCACTAAGTAAAGTCATACAACTGTCAGAAGACTTTTACTTACCTTTTTACGAAATTATTCATACTCTCATCTCCCATTTGTTTACTTGAGTGGGCATATTATGGGGCGTCCTGAGAAATATTTCCTATTTCTGTTTTATCAGCTTCAAGAAATATTGAATATCCAAATCACACGTTTGACATCAGCCTAAAACGCAGAACGGGCAAATAAAAATTGTTTCCGAATGTTTGTTTTAAAAAACATGGCAATAGCTTATCATAAATCTCGAATTTGAAGAAAAAAAACTGCATTTGCTTGAGGTGCAATAATCACTATGTTAGAGGGCCTTTTTGGGGGGATTATTCTATAGTCAAAATATATAAACAGATGAAGAAGGAAGTATGGTTTACGAATTTGTTTGTAAACACAAAATACTATACATATTGTGCTACATTTGTGAAACAGCAACAAAAGGAAGAAATATTTCCATTTCTAATCCTGTACATTGAAATACTTGTACGGAAAAGGCAAACAGATTAATGATTAGTTGAATATTATTTGGATCTTACGTTCACAACCGATGAATCATCGTTAGCATCGCCTACGTGATCACTAATGAGTTCTTTAGACGCAATATATCAATATAATTATTTCGCCCATGATGAGCTGTGAACAGAGCTCAATACCGCTTGTTCCGAGGATGTAGGTTCGTCAATACGTTAAGTCGCGTCTATATCAGCCTTTACTACCTACTGCAATTAGCTTTTTTATCAGAGATTTTTTTTTCCATTGTCCACTTTGTCTTTTAAATATACTGAACAGATGACGGAGACGAGACCTTTATATTTATCATTTAAAAAAACTCGCATGTTCGTAGCGTGATAAGCGGGAAATATCCCTCACTTTATGTTTATTTACAGTGATATACTTGTACCTCTATTTGAAAATAAAGATGCGTTTACACTGATTACAGTTTGACCTGTGATATTTGGTTTACAAAATCAGTAACAAAAATTAAAATTCTAGAATAATTCTTCACAGCGGTTAGAACTAAGTGGCATAGAAATGAAATGTTTAAAATTAACTTAACATATTTTTTTAAATATTAGGTATTTTGAAAGGATTAATTATAGGCTATGCCAAATTAAATGACACATGAACAAACCATGCCTCAGAGTACGACAATACCATTTTTCTCAACAGATACATAATGGTATATAGCTTACATGAATGAGGGTTAAGATGGTTAGTCTGTTGAAATATTAAGCACGGTCTTCTTTTATTACTCGTTTGAACATTAGTGCTTAACCGTTCGGTATTACAGTAGGCCTATGTATTTGAAGTACAGCATTTTATTGTTCAATAGTATTTAAATATCAGTTTACTTCGTTTCTTGCCAGCTAGAATTATTCCTACCATAATCATATAACAAACGAAGAACAAAGACATGGGTTCTATGCTACGAACTATGTTTCGTTCGTCATAAACACATAAAAGATTCAATATGCCGCCAAACATCAAAAAAGGGATGGAGGTGGTCTTTGTATTCAAGTTTCCTTCGATACGGGATTCAATCAGAACTCATAATGGAGCATCGACCAGCGCGGAGTCAAAGATCAGCCGACCAAGCTCTCGTCATAGAAACTCTCAATCGCATAACTTGGGGTGACAGAGCGTTCTACTTCTCTGGACATAAGCTGTGAAATAACCTTCCGCAGTCAATCAGGACCGCAGAGTCTATGTCAACTTTCACATCAGCCTTCATAACTTTCGTGTACCCAGCTACGGCATCATCCCAAATAAATACTAATACCAACAAAGACTAATGAGGAAAGATCTTATTTTGAAACACTGAACCAAGAACGTTGGATTTGTGAGACAATTGTAGAGCCATCAGAGGTGGACACCGATGCCTAACAAGAAACCACCATCATCATCATCATCATCATCACTTTCCGTGTCATATAAATGCAAACGCTATGGGTACTTTTGTGCTTCGTCTACATTTTGTCACTAGGGACTTTTAAATTTACACGACGAGAGCGTGGACTGCCGCGTGTGACATTGTATTTAGTTACTGGGCCGTGCCCGGCAGTGCCTTAAAAGGACGTCACATTACCCAAAAAGGATGTCACACGTGGCGGTCCACCTTCTCGTGGTGTAAATCTAAAAGTCTCTAATAATTTAAGGTTATTTGCCTTCGTGTTTTGTTTTTAAATGGAAGAAATCGGTATGGTTTTTTATTTCAAAGTTTTCGGAGAGAAATTTTCATTAAAATAGTTTTTTCTAATAAATTAACTCTATTCATTTTATTTTACTGTAATTACATGTTTGCATACATGTAGATCCTTGTTATTTCAAAACAATTCAATATAAACTTAATAGAATTTGTTCGGCGTCAGGTCAGACACTGAGCACAGCCATAAGTTGGGTCATGTAAAGTGGCCCTCCCACATGTGCCGTTTTCCTAGCTTCATTTTCGCTCCCAAGTTCACGATGGTCTCGACGACGTGGAGTTCCATACTCTATGATCACGATCAGTCGAAGACGAAGAAGCGATATGATATCCCATCGTGTCCGTTCTACAAGGAATCCTTTCGATCGCTTGCATCACGTTGCCATAAGTTGAGAGATTTCTTTCTTTCAATCTGTTTTATTCTTTTATGATCATGCTTTTTCTAGGAGTTGATTATATCGATCACCGTATGCAAGTAGAATAAATAAATTGCTTTCCGATGTTTGTGACCTGATACACCAAGGGAATTTTATTACGTGTCTTTGCATTGAATAATCGGAGACAACTCTTGAAATCCGGGTGCTGAGTACTTCTCGAAGAGAGAATATCATCACAACAAGCACACTAATCGTGATTCTTTGCTTCCTATGTTTATGTTTGAATATTATACGAGAAACAGTTTCTGGGGACTATGGTAGAAGTAGAAAACATAGTAAAGAAGACGGAAAATAAGAAGTAGAAATAGCAATAGTTACACTTGTAGTAGTAGTAGTAGTAGTAGTAGCAGTAGTAGTAGTAGTAGAAGAAGACGTAGTATTAGTAGTATGAATACTACTACTATTAATAAAATTATAGTAGTAGTAGTAGTACAAATAATACTACTACTATTAATATAATTATTAATAATATAAGTAGTAGGAGAAGAGATAGCAGCAGCAGTAGTAGTAGTAGTAGAAGTAGTAGTGGTAGTAGTAGTTTAAATAGGATAAATAGTAGTAGCAACAACATCACTTCATAGCTGCATCAGCTATTTTCGAATGTATTTTGTCTTACATTGGTCAAAAGTACATCCATATAGTTGCTACGCAATTGTTTTATCTAAATATTATTATCATTTACATCCATTTTCATCCACGATCATCTCTCTGACTCACAGGGAATCGACATACTGGAGTAAAAAAAATTGCTTTCGCAAACAAGTCATATCGGGGGAAGGTTCAAAATGAATGTCCGACATTAATTTTGTACAACCCACCTGGGGAGTATTTTTAAAAGACTAAGATCGACTTGAGTTTGACTTGAACTATGGCAGGATGTCCAAGCCATTGTTTGCTCTCACCGTTTACTGGCATTGGTCTCTCAAGGGAAGTACATATCGTGGTCACAAATCTACTTTTTCTTTTATAATTCATTATTGAAGGAAATAAAAATAATCTTTAGATTTGTGACGTCCCGTGTGAGACAATGGTAATACAGTGACATGGATGGCAAAAACATGACGTATTTTAACAATTTCTAGGGGAGCAGACGGCGTTGCGTAACATTTCGTTATATTTGGGATGCCACTCATGACAGAGGGGATCTGTGCATTGATCAGGACAGCTGTTGATGGCTGGAGAGGGTTACATTTCTTGATGTTAGGCTAAGTTAATCCTGAATATCTTTCCCTCGGGAAATTCTTTCGCGACGGTATCTCCATTCATTACAACTCCCTGGTTGAACTGAAATACCAAAAAGCGAAGGGCTGCCCAGGAATGCAACCCCAACCCACCCCCTCCCATCCATCCTTTGTTCAATTGCTGGTTACGCAGCTACTTCTCAACATGTCACACGTGACCTGGGTCGTAATTAATCTCGAGTCGTTAAACCACTAAGCAACTCGGCTGCTTAACATTGTAGATTATCGCTTTAAACATTAGAGCACACTCAGTAATCCGGTCAAGAATCTTTCAGACAAAAAAAGAACATTCTGGTCACATACTATTTTACCAAGTTGGAGAGCATTCATGCCGTCGCATAAAGGGTTGGAGAGGAGGGCTTATAGATGGATGATACATAAGTACTACTGACAAAGCCTGACATAAGAAGAAACTTTCGTTACATTTTCATTACCCGAGGAGGTTAGAGACCTTTCCCATGGTGGGGCCTAGGAAGATAAGGGTTTTTCCGACTGAACTCATTTTAAAGTATACATACTAATTTGGCCAGGAGGGACTAGATCTCCCTACATGGGCATTGACAGGTGATTATCTCATCAGATCAGCTCTGAATTAACATAAGAAAAAAGGGGGCCATGGAGACCAACGGTCACGGATTATTCATTGTTTGCTATATAGAAGTCGCAAGTAGCCAGATTTCGTGCATTGGCGCTTTAAAGTTTAGAGACTGAATGTTAAATGCCACACCTCGAAATCTCTTCCCAACTCTGTGTTATCCTCCTCTTAGAGCGTTCATAATCTCTTTTATTTTATTTCTATAGTATGTGACCTTTAATTTCGCAGTCAGATCCCTTTGAAACAGAGAAGGGCGTCTCTGTTCCTTCTTCCCTTTGATTAATCGTTGTTTAATGCTTGAACGATGTCTCTACCTTGCAAATGGAAATGGATGGTCGCCCACGGCTGACAACATTCTTATCCACGTTTCTGGCCTGTGGGTGGTAACAATGAGAAGGGATTAGCATATCAGTCGCTCCGAATTGAGGTTCGATCTGATTTATAGCCTCTGTACATGAACATGAGTCAGCAGAGACAGAAACTACCAAGACGAATCATTCCCAAGCGTCTTTTCTAGTTTAGATCGTATCATATGGTATACATTTATAAAGGAGTATTGCGGATTGATTTCCTAATTAATCAATAAAGGCATAACGCATGGAAGAAAACTTGATAGTTTTGACTTAGTTATATTGTAATACTATTCAAAATAGAATGTGACTGTTGTAATTCAATCTATTGTACATGAATTTCATCAAACATTCGATATCCGTTGCTCACGACGGAAACAAATGATTATTTTAAATGTGTGAAATTTCCATTTTCGCCAAAAGCTTTCTCTACATTAAAGGGATATGTCAGATGAGAGAAAAAAGTGATATTAAGATAGTGACTTCAAAGTCTTCAATGCTAGATGTACAATTAATGATAATCTGACAGTTTGAGTGAAAACATTAAAGATAAACTTCAGTTCTGGTTAAAAAAATAAATAGTAATTCTCACAGAATCAAACGAAACTCACACTGAATGTTCAAGATTACAAATAAATGACATGTGCCAAACAATTTTGGAGGAAAATATATACTGGCTGGGTAATGAGCATAGAAAGACAATGAAATCAAAGTAGTACCAACCCCGACACCATGTGTGTTGTCCCATATATAGCTTTCTTTGTACAGTGCTTGTTATTTTACCAAGACTCGGTCAAATTTATTATGATTTTGATGACTCCAGAACCTTGCAGTGCACACCAATACTTACATGCTATAATGATCAACTGTTTTTGATCCTTTCCACACCTTTTCTTTGACAATGCATTCGCATTACCAGTACTAAAGTTTATCTTTGATAATAACGATTGGGAAAAACTGATCTGATCGAGTCTTTAATTCTCCCAACTGTATTATTACAATTTAATTACATTTTAGGTGAATGTAAATCGCCACAGAACAATGAATTGGCTCTTTATACCATTTAAGACATTCAAGTGTTGATCCTAAAATGGTTGGGAGAATGTAATGTTGGAGGGTTTTGCACAGCAAACCATAAATATCTATAGGTTTGTTTGCATGTTAGGGGGTAAGCACAGTAGAAGGAATGGAATAGGTAACATTTCATTGAAAAATTAAGCAGTTTTTCCTCAACCTTCAACAATGTACCGAGTCATTTAAAAAAGGGTTAGTATCTTGTTATTCCCCACTTCATTATGTACCAATTTCCACAATTTTACAACCTGTGTACACATTACGCCTATTAAGTGTGATATCAATAACTTGATCTTGGCGCCGGACGCTTTCCCATTCATACCATCTGTGACACTAATCATCATTATCACCTATTAAGAGTCTCGGTTGAATCAAACAAATGTTTATTTTTCTACAAAGAGTTTTTAATTGAAGTAGTTTTCGGCGTTAGGTTTTAGGTTTAGCGATGGGTATAGGTTAAAAGTTGAGGGATTTTGGTTTTTTTTAAATAATAAATGCCTTGAGGCAAATCTATCTGTAATGTGATGTACAAGCCATTTTCACGAGATTTGTTAATATATGTCTTAGAATCTTTGTTTATTAGAAGAGGTTGAGGTCGTCCAAATATTAAGGCCTAACCTATTTTTTTTACAAATTCTGTGCAAGTGTACGAAGTCACGTGGTTTAATTACTGGACTGGTTTTAAGATGCCGTGGGTTCGAACTCTGAATAGGCACTGACAGTATAACTATATCCTCAGGCAAGTCATTGTATTGACATTTCTTTACAACTGACAATTTGATGATACCACAATATAATGCAAACGTCACTGCGGCTTTAGCTTAACATAATATCCGTATTTTTGGCATCGCTCCTATTCCCCTACTCGTAAGATTAATATCAAACAGTTATTATTATA
>BEXV01000208.1:305593-332417 GCA_003118195.1 Hemicentrotus pulcherrimus | reverse complement strand
TACATTAATTCACTCTCTTGTCCTGATAAGATTTGGATTATTTTGTGAATAAGATCATTGTAGTTGTACATGTACACCATTGTTTAAAATGTGTGGGGAAAAACCTGTCACAAACATTTACCATAGTAGCGTAATGGAATTACATGTACATGTACTCCTATTTATGGAATTACAGTATACCCTCACCAGTAGGTCTATGCCCTCACTGTGCTTATGATTTTGGTCATAAAGTAAGGGTAGTCTTTCCCTTTTACCGGCATACATACTGTGCACTGTTCAATATGTAAATGTACCTACAGTACCTTCCTGGCACAAAGTTTAGATGTGTGAGGGTCTGTTTTAACAAGTGTTGTGCCTTTGTCCGTCCTGTCTATAGGTCAGCAGAGGTTGTGAGTCAGCGCATGAGGCAGCCGATCTTCCTGACCGATGCTCCACGGTAGATGATGAGCCATCGTCTCAGATGGACTTTATGCCCTCGGTTCCGCACACTCCTTCCCCCGTACAGATCCAAGGAGAACAACTCGTCGCAGAGCCATTGGGTATGTACTTTCTGCTTCTGTTTGTTTGTCTGTTTTTACCCGACTGCTTTGCGCAATTTCGTTTTTCGCATTGCATGCATCGAGGGTGAGATTACAATCTCACGCCTTATTCTTCATATTTTTGCCTGAATACATATTTCGAACTTTTTATTGTGTCTTCACAAAATCAAGCAGTTATTGATTCACTAGATTTTTTTATTGGAATCTAGCTAACATCGAAATGGAAGAGAAATCTAAACTTGTTTCCAAGATTTCTTCGCAGTCGATTTTGACATGTGTGAATGAAAACAGCACAGGTGTCGTGTCTCCTACTTGCACCGAAAAAGTAAGAATCGTTAGTGTGTAAATACAATTATGAATTAGAAAATTGTGCAAAAATTGTTAAAAACAGTTTATTAAGTGAATAAGTATAACATTTTTATCAATTTTGGGAGGAGGGGGTGGGGGGCAGAGTTTTTTGTTTGAAATATACATGTAATGATAAAATTTAGATTACTAGTGTAATATCAAATAGACCAACTTGCTTACAATGTACATGTAGTCATGTACAGTATTTTATTATAAGCACATACATGTATAACAAAGGATAACATGAAAATGAACACAGACTTTTGTCTTGCAATGTTTACATGTATTCCCTTAGTTCAAGAAAAATACATTTAGTGTACTTTGTCAGTCCATGATTGAATGCACACTCTTGTTCAATTTCATTTTGTAATGTTTTTGTGTACACTGTACAGTATTTAGGGCCTCTAGTACCTCTTTATTACCTTGCATGTACTCTGTTTGACTTCATTTGTCTGTATTTTCATTTCGCAATACCTGTACAACTACATGTACCAGTAGAATTTGTACCCATTCATATTCAGTGCAAGTTCTAATTGATCAGTTCAATTTTCTGGATCTCGAACAGGGAGATGTAGATTAAGCCAGCGTTAGTGGCATCTAGACTGGCAATGCATGCGTACCCCCTACACATGTATCAGCTAGCCAAGAGTTGAGAACGTGTACCCCAGCATGCGCTTGGCATGCATACATGTGTCATGTGAGATATGAAGTTGGAATAGGTGCCAGCAGCATTGGGTTACATCCCCCTCGTTCAAGGATGGAAATTCAATTTCAAACTATCAAGGTCACGTGTTCCTCTGCCATGTCATCTCATACATGTGCATGTCCTTGTTTAGAAAATACCCTATCTGGGGGGTGTTTCACAAGACTAAGATTGACTTTAAGTTGGACTTAAATACCGGTATGTCAGGTTATTCATGCCACTTTTTGCTCTCACCATCATGATCTTTAGATCATATTTTTTCCTTCCATGATAAATTATCAAAAAATGTAAATTCTGTATATTTGTACTTCCCTTGAGAGACCAATGCCAGTAAATGGTGAGAGCTAGCAAGCATTGTCATGAAAGGCCTGCCATAGTTAAGTCCAACTTAAAGTTGATATTAATCTTTGTGAAACATCCCCTGGTTTGTTGTATTTCATCAGATGCTTGATCTTGCTTCATCATACAAGAAGTATGGGTACTTTCATATTCTCCTTTGATATCATGTGCAGGCTCTACATGCTTGTACATGTATACATACGGTGTATACAGTAATACACATCTTGCAGAATGCTTTGCATGGACTGTAATGTGAAGTATAGGGATAATGTACATGTAGTCATCTGGATTCAATTTCTGTGAGAGGGCAAATTCCATATTTGTATCAGCAAAAAATAGAGTTTCATTGGATGGTGTTCAAGTATAGATTTTCTTTGCCCAAGTTTGCTTCCACCCCCTCAATCCTTTCTCTTCTTTGTTTCTGTTCGCTTTTTAGTGGAAATCATAGGAAATCTACATTGTATATTGCCAAGTAGAAAATTGTCCCACCTTTCTCTATGATTTAATTTAGCAGAAAGAGAAGGATTTGCTTGTTTTTTTTTACTGTTTCTTAAGCAATTTCCCTAGCACCCGGTTGAATAGTGGCAGGATTTCCAAAATCCTTTCCTCTTTTTTTCTTTTTTATTGAAATAGTGCAAGCACATAATCACGTGGGAGTGGGAAGGAATTCCTTTTAGTAACTTGGCCATGGGCCAATGTGCATTTCATGAAAATCAATGAAGAGTACAGTATGCCTGATATAATACATCATATGTCTTTTATGTAATATACAACTTGGGCATTTGAGAACTACATTGTACTAAACTATTCATATTTTGAATACTAAATTTCACTTTTGTACAAATCATGTATTCTCAAATTTAGGTAGAGGATCATGGGTATTTTACCTATTCACTATTTTTCCCGTTTGCCGTAAAAGAAACTTAGTGCTATCGAGGTGTATTTCCTCTTTACACAATGTACATGTTACAGGGTGATAATGGAACCAAGTGAAGTTATGTCTAGACATGCACGATTGCAATTGTCTTTGTACTTGTAATGTGTGCTGACTTTAATACATTAATGACTGGTATGAATTTTTTATTCATGTATGTACATGTACATGTATTTGTACATGAGCAGTGCATTAATTTGCATGACTATGTCACTAGTATCCATTCTGCATGATCCGGCAGTCACTACCATACTGTAAGTGATATACATGTAGGCTCATCATACCAAACATTTGTGGTCACAATGTACACTGTAACATTTTAACATTAAATAGCTTAAATTTTGAGAAAAAAAATGATTTTTAAATGAAAACATTTGTATCTAGATTAAGTGATATCTTCATGCGTGGTAAAACGGCAGTCAAGCTGAGCTGACTGAATATTGTGTGTGTGTTCCGTACTTTGATCCTTGTGAACACTTGAGAAACTGTACGGAAGGTTAAAAGGGAAGTGAGTGATAGTCCCGTCAGCAGGGTACGGCCCCATGGAAGTTAAATCCAATATATTATACCAAGCATACAGGCCTTACAGGGTGCACTAGCTATCAATTCATCATAGGAATTGTTCTATCATGCAGTGAGCTTAGAGGGCTGTACCCTTTTTGTTAAACTAAGCTTCTGTTTATGTTTGATAACTGTGGTGAAAATTATCCTTTTTTGGATTAATTCGTGAAACTCTACACATGCACCCAGGCTTTGCGTTAAGACTGGTGTGAAGACAAGGTTGAAAAGAGATATCCTAGCATTAATAACAAGGGATAATATCTGCATGCTGCTGATAATGTACATGTATACTTTGTAATGTACATGTATGTGGGATTTCAGTTGAATGGTATATAGCATGCTGGTAAGTATTTTCTTTTACATGAAATATGTAGTATTGCTTATTTGTATTTGAAGGGTAAGTTCACCCTGAAAAAAGTTGTTTTTAACAAAAGCAGAAATATGAGATTGACAGAAACAAAGTAGTGAAACAAAGGTACATACATGTACATCAAAGAGTTGCCAATTTGTGTTTGATTGATTGCACCTTCAATAATTCATGACTTTCTCATTTTTTCATTATGTTTTTCTCACATTTTCACTGACCTGTTCCTCTTATTTTTCTGCTTAAATTCAAACAAACTTACATGTAATATCAGGGAGGAGTTCCCCTTTAATGTATGTGTTATGTTTAAACATACATGTACATGTACTCTACAATACATTCAGTATACATGTACTTTAGTTGGTTTTGAATGATATGGACTGCTGATGTTATGTTTGACTCTTAGTGAGATGGTTCTGAACCAAAGTTCTTGTAAAGTGTGATTGCACCCACTTTTTATACCCTCTCTTATTTATTATTGTCTATCTTTGATTTTTTCATTTCACAAGTACCCTGTTAATTCATGTTTGATAGGTTAAAATATTGACAATGCTTTTTTTTGGAGGGGGGGGGGGGGGTTCTGTGATATAAAAATTGCTATAAAAAGATGCCGTTGAATATTCGGTAAACCAAAGATTTCCTTGGGAGTTAATTTTCTTTTCTTTTCTTTTGTCTGTTTTTTTCTCAGTGTCTCTTGGAAATGAACCCTGTGTAGGACTGTTCATCCCACCTAACGAGGATGAAGTTGATGTTGTGTCGGTGGATGGTAATCGCAACAGCCGTTCTCCTTTCCACCTTCTCGAATTAGAGCAAGCCGCGGAGAATGCCATTACAAGACAAATCTTTGGACAGCCTGCAGAAGCGCTGGTAGACTTTGATCCAGTGCGCGTAGCAAGTCAAGAGGCTATTCCCGATCCCATGATAGCAGCTCAGGCACATGATTTAGACTATAACATGATGTCTTTGTCAACCTCGCCTCAGAATCCTTTCCAAAGTGAACCACTCTTTTCAGACATCCTAAGCGATACCAACGGATTGGAGGAATTCGGTAGTGTGCCACATCAAGCTATGAATACCAGTGTCCACTGTCCTGCTGTTGGAGAGAGTAGGAGAACAGAAGGAAGTAAGGGCAACGGCAGAGACTCTGCTTTAGCTAGTGAACTTGAGGAAGACGTTGCAACAAGGAGGAGAAAACATGGCAGTTTAAATAAACTTTTTAAAGGCAAGAAAGATACTATGTGGGCCATAAGCCCCGGTAAGCGAGACAGAACACCTCCAGTTGCAGAAGAATCTCTTCTTCATCAATCAAATAATGGTGAATTATCAGCGGGTTATCATGCTCTATCACCGTCATTCACCATCAGTCAGAACTCTGCATTTGAAGCTCGTGCCGCTCACTCATTCTCCGATGCTGATAGTACTTCATCTGCCTTTGCCAGTGAGGGCGGTGACGGAAGCGTAGCCAGGCAACCCATGGCCGAAGGCAAGATACCCTGTAAGATCTCGTTTGAGGCTAGGGAACCTGGATGTCTGGATACGTCCGACGTGGAATCACAGTTCTCCTTCAGCAGTCACGGTGCAACGATAGGATCCGACACCGTGCGATCCATGTCTCGTGCCGGCGACGTGACCACCATCGTGGACTCGAGCAGCGAGGAGGAATCCGACGTTGACATTGTGACTCTGGATGATTCCATGAACTGCACAGATTCGAGTGGATATGGTTATGGAAGCGCAGCAATGTCAGACTATGATGTCATTGACCCCAATCTTCCAAGTACCAGTGGCTTACCTTTGACTCCAAGCAGACAAGGAAAGACGAGTAAAAAGAGGAATTGGTGGGAAGCGGAGACAAGTTCAGATGCGGGTAAATCAGATAAAGCAGGACCATCCAGACCAAGGGCAGGAGGTTCTGGTCAAGGCAATAGTCCTGTTGTAGTTGAACTTCTATCTCTGTCCAGTGATAGCAGTAGTGAAGATGAAGTAGAGGTCATTGATCTCAGAAAGGATCACTTTTCGTACAAGAGGTAGGCCGTCTTTTCACCTTTTCTCAGCATGACATTACTTCTCTTACTGTAGTTCGGTTCCACTGTCTCTAGTATGAATACAGATATGTATTGTAATGAATAAAACTAATTGCATTTATGGTGAATATCAACATTACCTATTCCAGAGAATATTATATATCATTTCGATTCTCTATTTTCTCTCAGGGGTACCCATAGTTAGTTGTTTTTATAAATGTACAGTCCCTAAATTGAGTGATAATATTCAATGAATTTGAATAAATTTGTTGTAGCAATACACATTTTTGCAAGTGAAGGAAGAATCTTGATATTTCAAATTGATGTGTTACGGTTTTTTTTTTTTCCCCAAGTTCTCATGGTTACGACATTTATGAACATATTGTATGTAGAGATGCCTTTAAGGGAAATTACCAATTTTGGTCAATGTTATTGATTCTATATTTTATAAATGCTTTCAATTCCAGATCAGATTCTTCACATACAATGTACCTTGAATTATTAAAAACAACATGTCTTGGTCTGTTTATACTTCATATGACTGTTCTGTTCAAAATTTCATTGAAATATCTACATAATACACCTTTGAATTTTATTCTCTAAATATTCTATCTGTGCAACTTAATGATAAAACCTTTAACCATCTCAGAATCCACCTTTGGAATGTTATTTGGGAAATCTATTTTGTTTATCTTTTGTATCAATTATTCATGTTTAGCAACCCAAACCAGCACCACAGCAGAGTGAAATCAAGGAAGAAGGAATCAAGATCACCGGTCATCGTAGATCTGACCGAATCTGACGGGGGTAAGTTTTATAGTAAAGCTAGGCTTGACAAAAATGATATTGCATTGCTAATTTTGATTAGAACATCTTTAATTTGAAGTTTTTAGTAGGCTTCAAGTTCTTCTCATCATTGATCATATATTTCATAGACATACAAGTCTTTAAGTCTTTATTGATCTTCATGAAAGATGGCTGATCTCTTGTGTTACGACACTGTAGAAGATTCTCAACAAAGCAACAAAGCTGATTAGAAGAAGTTTTTGAAATATAATATTATACTTCCAGGATAAATATTGAAGGAAGGCAGGAACACATTTTTAACACTAGTTATATTTATACCCCGTCCTTCCTTATGTGCAGAGATTGAAACCAGTAGCAGTTCAACCGAAGCTCATCCTTCCACATCTTCCTCTGGTAAGCATCTACCTAGTGGAATGCACTGTCAAGCAACTCAAGACTCGTCCAGGAACGACGATACGCAACTTGCGACCTCTCCCGGTTCACCCTCTGTTGCTCATTATCCGACTAGTTCCCATGACAACCAATCTGCCGGTACACCAGGATCCTCATCATCGTCTCTGGTGGTGAGGAGTTGTAGGGGATGTAGCAATTCAAGGAGACACCCTCACCATCATCATGCGGTCAGCAGGTAAGACTGGTATACCTAACCTGGGGGTGTTTCACAAAGGTCCTGTGTTGAACTTATTTCTAAGTTGGACTTAACAATTATGGAAAGCCGTTAAGCATCTTTGAAAATATTTTGTAAAAATTATTTCAAAAGGCATAAAAATGTTGATTAAAATCATTCATAATTCCTATTACATTGGGAGATTTCATGTTCTTGATCTGGAATTTATGAAAAGTTTGAAATACTTGAATATTTGCTTTTGAATATATTTTTATGTTATGGCTACAAATGGCTCTCCATAATTTTTAAGTCCAACTTAGAGTTAAGTTTGACTTAGAATTTTTGTGAACCACCCCCATGTTTTAAATTTGTTGTTGTTGCAATAAACTATCTAGATTATTGCAATACCTCAAACATTTCCATGATGTAGGAGAAATAATTGAAATGACTAATATTCAATTCTCTTATAGTCAAAATTACTTTTAAAAGAATAATTACATCAAAGCATTCTGTCTCCGGGAGAGAGAGACTGACTTCATATTATTCCCTTTGAAATCTATATGTATGATATGATATGAGCTTGAAAGTTGAGCCTCTGGTTACCGTCAGATATCCACGATCATAGCTGTGAGCCTCCCATGATTTTTCACCAGTGTGCCATGCCAGATTCAAATCATGGGGGATTTTATCAGAGAACACACTTTTAAAAGCATGGATGTATTTGAAATCTTCATCCTCGCCTGTCCTTGGTTACCATTTCCCAGTCGGTTTACTCACATGTTTGGATCATTATCATGAAGGCTGGCATTCATCACAGATGTTTGTAAGAGATGCCAGATTGATTTTATCAATGACACAGCTTCAAATGAATCATGTTAGTCACTATGCTGTGGGGCTTTTTCGTTCTCTGGAGCCATGCCAATACCACAGTGACTGATGATGGCACATTCTTACAAATACTGAGCTTATTGGCATTTATTAGGTTCCCCATATGCAGGGGGGTAGTCTAAGACTTGAGGCTTCATAAGGATTGATTTCCAAGTAAGAATGTCATTACTGCTAAAATGCATGTCCACAAGCATTTGGAGGGACAGTCGCTTCTATTAATTCTTGGAAACTTGAACATTTAGCCAAGTAAAAAGTATTTACAAAAAACAAGCAGGGAAACACAACAACAAAAAGAATATAATTATAAAGGTTTGAGAAAGAATATACTGGTACTAGTAATTGACATTTCCAAATGAAAAGACTTGTCTTTTGCACTAGTTAATTATTTTTTGTTTGTGGAAAAGAAATGATTTGAAGTAAGTTGAGAACTATTTCCAACTCATTTATTGTAATGTGATGCTGTACATGTACTGTCTATCGGTTGTGCATACAATTTTACCTAAAATAACATTTTGGGGGTTATTAGATTTCCCTATTGCTGCCTTTTGCTGCATCTGTACATCTGCAATACTCTCAATGGCAACCTTTAGTTATCCATACGAAGTGAACGATGTAAGCTAATCTGTAGAAAAACAATTTGTTCATAAATGGTCTTCTTTGTTGTATTAAATGGATATTGATTTTCACCCTAGAATTTAGGATATACCTGTAGGTAATGGATGTTATTAACGTCATATGGGGAAGGCATAACTTACCACATGTCAACTTGCAAAACATTAACTTTTAATTGTCAACAATATACCTGTATACTGCGTGTACTGCATGATCTAATTTCCTAAACAAACGAGCTAAATAGGTCCTAAACAAAAAGAAGAAAAGAAAACATACTAAAAGCAAAGCCCTCACAAATCTATGATACACTTCAAATGTCAGAAAAAAAGGGTGTGTATTCACAACTAGCCCCTGGCTTTTGACTTGTTGATTTCAACATTGTGCCATATTAGTAACTTCCTGTTGCTTTACCTGTTATCATCCCGTATGTCCAGAGGGAGGGAGGGTAAAGAAGGGAATACCTGTGATCAGATGTGATGAATACCTGCTGTTTACCTGTGACCATCGCATATGTTCCAGAGGGAGGGAGGGAGAAGAAGGAAATATCTGATAATTTCTGATTGAATATGATGATAAATAAAACTATTAATGACAGGATCATTCCTCACATGTCTTTACAATGGCAGATTTATGAATAATTGAACGAAGGGATTCTGAGACCCTAGCATAAAAAAGTGAGGAAATACATGCTGCCAAAAATACATGAATTAATCACGAATAAAAATATAGCACATTCATTGGTGTTTTTGATTGATATTGGATTCACTTACATAATTTGAAATCACAATATTAATGTCACAATAGAATTGAACAGAAAAATTATCATTAAATTGGGAATTAAACATTAATTTGATCCAGTGTAGGAATATGATATCCCCAGAGAAAGAAACTAGCCATTATGTAATTGTATGATATAAAAATGTTCAGTGAAGAAGTGGTTCAATGAAATGAATGAATTTCCCTGTTACACGATAAGATCTGTGACGTTAGGACCACACTGTCTTTTAAGTAGAACATAGTACATGCTCCTACATGTAAATGTTATTTTTGACGAGGAGAGATTTCTAGATAAATGCTGTTGTGTCTCTAGGCTCAGGAGGTGCATATACACACTGCAACTGCCGTAGTCGAATCATAATTTCTGTATACAAGAAACATAAGCATTAAAAAATACATGTAGTAAAAGAGCTATTCACTGAATTGATATATAGGATGAAATGATCACAAGTCTCATAGCAATTGAAATAAGACAAATAAGTTTTCATGTAGGAGATGTTAATTTTACAAATACATGTACAGTGTGTTTCTCATGAGAAGCGATTATTACACGGGGCAGCATGATTTATGAATTTATATCACTCCTATTTTAGTGGATGTCATGTAGCAGGGTCAATCAACAAGGCCAGGCTACAAATGTTGTCTTTAAGTTGTTTAGTCATTCTGAGAGGAGACATTTTTCAGAGCTTTGGTGACTATTGAATTTTAGTAGAGAAAACCATCAGAAATCTTTTTTTCTTTTCCCCCTCCCTCTTTGTGCTGATATTTTTCAGATTTGAATGCCTTAATACATATTTTGTTTGTTCATTAAATATTTTTTCTTCTAATGGTAAGATTTTTTTTTATTTTTTAAAGCTGACCGTAGATTTCAAGATTTTGGGGTCGGTCAGAAAGGGCAATGCAACATCTTTTTTTTGATAGCCCTGATAGTGGTCTGTAGTGAAACAGAAACAGAAGGTAATGATGATTATGTATTGTGTGTGTGTTGTACTGTAGGCCTTCCTGCCAGCACCCTGGCATGTCATGTAGCAGGGTCAATCAACAAGGCCAGGCCACGGAAACCAACGGCTGCAGCCTCAGGTCAGCATTCTCTTCCACAGCCAGACAGTCATGGGAACAACCTGAAACCGGAGAGACAACTCATGATGCTTCCGAAGAGGTAAAGTTACTGTTCTCTCTCTGTACGCTATAGCCCCTTTGATAGTAGTGTATCAGATGGTGATTAAAGGGGAAGACCACCCTGATATTAAGATGGTTTTGATAGAAGCAGCCAATGAGAGAAACACATCAGTGAAAGTTTGAGAAAAACTGATTAGAATGTTATGAATTTTCGAAGTTTATTGGCAACACTGTGAGGTTCCATGGGAGCCCCTCTCCAATAATTATATTTATGCTGAATGTATGATCCGATCTTTTCTTTAAGCGAAAGTATATAGTTTGAAGTTTTTTAGTACAGGGTAAATGGGAGGGAAGCTCGCAAGGTACGTCACAGAGTTGCTAATTTGTGTTTGATTGATTGCAGCTTCAAAAATTCATATTTTATTTTCTACTTGTTTTTTGCACAAACTCTGACTGACCTGTTTCTGTCATTTTTCTACTTCTATTATTTAAAACATCTTAGTATTAGGGTGGACTTTCCGTTCAAATTGTTACGCAAACTGTATGGCTAACATCCAGGCCTGTACTCTCAGAAGTGTATTAAAACTGTATCCTAGACTAAACTTAGTCACTTGGTTGCTATGAACTAGGTTTGCCATTGTCTTTCCCAATGAAAGACAAGTTGTATATAAGTCTACTATTCAGATGCTGTACTACATTGCTAGAATGATGTTGATTAAAATCTGATCAATGACTAATTCTGTATCAACCATTTAAGCAAGATAGCTGTCTTATTCTGACACATGACACATACATTCTATTTCTCTGGGTGTGAAGAAAAATATGGATATGTACATGTAGTTAATGGTGCTATATATATGTAGCTATTTATTTATTTGGGTTTTCTTTCTTTCTTCCTACAAGCAGGCCCTTGTCACATCTAGCAGCCAAGATCATAACGATGCCCGTAGAAGTACCTCAAGCTCCTCCTCCAACTCCAACTCCCTCCTTCAGCGTGCTCTGGGCTACGTTCCTCTGTTTGAGCGGGGATCGGATCCCAGCGGGGGTGCTATGTCGGGGTCGGCTCAACCCCAACCGCAGGACACCCATCCTCCCGCGCCATCCACTCCATCGTCCACGGCTGCATCCATCTTGCTAAGATCACAGTTCATGGATGGACGTCATATGATGAGGGAAGGAGGCAATAGGTTCCAGGCTAGTTCAGGGCTCTTCAGCTGCTCTCTTCATGGACCAGGCAGACAGCATGTTCTCATACCAAATAGAGGTATCGAAATTCTGTTATTCTTCAGTCTGTTTTGATGTTATAAATATACACATATTTTATCCTCCAAATGCTGCTTTAAAATACATTCAACAGGAATATAACAAAATCCATTGTGTACTCCATATTATAATTTATTTAAAAACAAAATTGTTTTTGTCTTTTGGTCTTATTTATGTATGCCAATATGTTAAGCATGTTTTTATTCATCCATCTATCAAATTGACTCTGGAAGCTAGCTTTGTCCCCTTTCTTTGTATTTATGATTATGGCATGCATTAATGGAGTGGTATTATAATAATTGACACTAATAAGTTTGTTAAGGTATTTATTGAGTGTACTATTGAGTGTACTGGTCTTAGGTTAGCCAACTTCTTATGATGTGTTTACCTCACAGGTGATAAGAGAGGACACGGCAGTAGAGTACATGGTAGCCAGCAGATTGGACATCAACACCACCATCACTTCCATCCCCACCATGTTCATCCTTCTCACTCCTCCTCCTCGACCACCTCCTCAACATCAAATTCCTCTTCCTCTTCCTCATCAGCCCTCGGTCAGCAGCATATCTCTGGTCCAGCGAGGCCGATACCCCATAATCCCACACACTCCATACAACACCACCACCAACAACAACAAAAGCAGCAGCAGCAGCAGCAACAGCAGCAACAGCAGCAGCAACAGCAACAACTGACCCAACAACATCAACAACAAGCCCATCAGCAGCAGCAGCAGCAGCAACAGCAGCAACAGCAGCAGCAACAGCAACAACTGACCCAACAACATCAACAACAAGCCCATCAGCAGCAGCAGCAGCAGCAACAGCAGCAACAGCAGCAGCAACAGCAACAACTGACCCAACAACATCAACAACAAGCCCATCAGCAGCAGCAGCAGCAGCAACAACAAGGTGTGAGTTCACAGGTTGCTGGTCCTTCGTCTCCCCCGCCAGCACCTTTCCATATTGCAGGAGGTACCATGTCAGGCGCAGGTCATCTTCAGCACCCCAGACCTCACCCCCTTCAGTTGGTAGCCGAGATCCAGCTTCCTCAGCAGACCCCGTCGGCATCCGTTACTCACCAACAGCTCAGGCAGAGGCAGCAGTACTTGGTGGAGTTACAACGTAGATGTCTACAGGTCCAGCCGGTTCAACAGGTGGCTCATAGATCATACACGCGCACCAGGCCTCGCATGCCAGAATTCAGCTTTGCTCCTGATGTGTTGCCGAGACATGTTCACTGCCAGCAGCAACAACAACAACAACAACAGCAGCAACAACAACAGCAACAGCAGCAGCAGCAACAGCAGCAACAGCAGCAACAGCAGCAGCAACAACAGCAACAGCAGCAACAACAGCAGCAGCAGCAGCAGCAACAGCAACAGCATGAACCTGACCAAACGGCACAGTCACAGTTGCCACAAGAGCAAACTCATCCCCGTCTGGAACAACTGACTACATCTACAATAGGAGTGACCCGGGAGCTTCCAAGACCATTTTGTCACCCACAGCCCACAGCAAGGCAACCTGTTCTTCATTCACAGAGGTATTAAGACTTTCTTTACATTCTGTAAATACATGCTAAGCATTGTTGTAAACTTCCAGGCTGTGTGTTTCGGGAGTACATACTTTTTAAATAATGTATATGAGCATAGGAGTCCATAAAATATCATGAATGAATAGTATGCATGTATTAAACAAGATCCAGATGGTAGTCAGTGTAGTTGGTCACATAACTCCCACCTGATCCTGCATTATTCTTTCCTACCATGGTTTGCTGCAACAAAGTGGTAACCAACATCTGAGCTGTGTGTATGTGCCTCTAGCACTCACACAGTTTGGATGCAGAGAAATACACTTTGATAAAAAAAAAAATATTATGAATAGAGAAACAGAACTGACTTGCATGGCAACTATCTAGAAATCAAATACAGTCAAACCTGCTTTAGTGACTACAAAGTCCACACTTTTTGTTTCCCTAGAAAATTGTTTCTTATTGAAACATGGACTATAGGCACCTGTACATGAAGACCACCTGCCTATAAAGACCACTTTCCTGGTGGTCTTTATAGACAGGTTTCACTGTACAAGTAATACACACGATCTATACAAGACTCACATAATCAGGCTTGTTGTGTGATTGATTGATTGATCAAGTGATTTATTTATATTACAGGGAGACTGAGCTTGGCTCTGGGGTTGGTCCAGATGGCAGACAGCATCAGCATCGGCATCTACACCACCACCTCCACCACTACCACCACAATGCGCCCCACCCTCACCTTCATACCCCAAACCTGTCTGGTACTACAGTTGCTCCTCTTATATCCAACTTGGTAAGTAAACACCTGATTGAATGAGATATCATATAGCTTTGCATGTCTCCAGAAATCAGCCATTTTGTTGAAAACGACCCTAAGAACTTAATTTATTTTCTTTAGAGGATTGTGCTTTTTAATTTTTTTGTATAAATTAGCTATCCTGAAGTCTCTGAAAATGGTTAGAATATATGCAGGAAGATATTGATGCATGGAGAATGTGTTCATGGATACCAAATTATTCAACATTGCCTGTAAACAATTTTAATTTACATTTGATACAGATGTGATAAAAGATGCATATCCCTCGATATCAGTTTCTTTACTAGATACAGTGCAGAATGAAAAGAATACAAGTGTGATTGCAAGCTATTGATTTATTCCCCACTTGGTATTAATACATTTGTCTATGTCCTGCAGCTTGTACCAGACATTCCACCTATCCATACCGGTCACCCCTTCTACGCCCAAGCTCATCCCCTCTCAGTCATGAGAGCTCTGAGGGTCAGTCCCATGTATGAGGTAAGATCTTCCTTTCTTTGCAAAGTTCTGATGTTTTATTTAAAAAAAAACGTGGATTCAAGAAACATGTCAAATTTCAGAAAATGTTGGTTTCTTGTACATGTAGTTTAAAAATAGGGAGCGAGGCATCATATCCAACTGTTTGTTTGATTTTATGTTTTACAAGACTGCCAAGAAAGCGTGGGTGTGTACTGTAAATCAGCAACCAGGGGATCAACAGCTGTAAGTCCTCTCAGAGGGACTTTGTAAAGAGGATCAATGCCTTACCAAAGGGCACTAGAGTATCGGCTTAATATTTTTTATTGAGTGGTTGCCACAGTTTGTAGAATTTACAAGAATGTGAATGGGAGTAGTAGTATGTTAGGAAACCTACAAAATGCCACAATAGATGCTACAATAATGTTCTTCCAATTCAATTCATCAAATGCTATGATCAATTCTAACTTTTTTTTTACTTGCAGGAATTAGTTCAGCTAGGAGAACACCTAGGCCAGGTGAACAGAGGAGCTTCCAGAAGCACCATAGAGAGAAATACCTTGCCACATAAATACAAGGTGAGATCAAAATCCTTCAGGGAAGTCAATGCTATCATAACCTTCAGGAAAAACTAGCGTAGTTGTTTGCTTGACATTCTTTTGACTCTGTCTTAATTCTCATTTCCAAATAGGCAACCTGTATGAAAGGAAAATTATGTTTTTAATGGAAAGTTTTATCAATAGATGGAAGATGGCTAAGCTTTTTTTCTTCTTCCAAAGTGAGTTTTACACATTCTTTGCGTTGCATGAACATGTGATCTGTACCCTTATACTTTTGGATTATATATCTTTCCTATTCTTTTATTCTTTTTTTTGGGGGGGTGGGGGGTACCAGGAGAGGCCAATCTGTTCTCATGTGTTAAAACACGACTTGAACAAGGTCAAGAAAATTGATGTTTTAATCATTTTACCAATATTTTATATCAATATTTTACATACGTTGTTCCATTTGAACATCCACTCCTGTTCATAACACCATCATGATTTTTAAGATACATCTGATAATTGTATTGTTGCTCTTTCCAGCTTCGTAATCAAAAGGAGAGTGATAGTAGTGAGGAGACAGGTGAAGTGGAGGGAGCAGCAAAGATCCCCGATGATGATATGGAGAAGTGCACCATATGCTTATCTTATTTTGAAGATGACGAAGACGTCAGGTTAGTTGATTCTCATATTCATTACACTTTTTTTTGGTTGTCTGTTATGTGGGGAAGAATTCCTGAATTTGGTGAGAGTAAGGCAATGTCAATGTTAATTGTTGTAGATATATTTAAATCCCATTTCTTAAATCATTGCAGAAATTTGAATGTTGTTTGCAAACGCTTGCCATCTGCTTTTCTGTGATAGACATATACATTTGTATCTTCTTGAATTTACCTGTGTAGTCATCTGTCACTATAAGGTCAGTTGACAATGTGCTCATAATACATGGGATGCTATCCATAGAAGTTTTTAAAGGGAGATGGTTGTCAGTTTTCACATGCAGAAGGTCATAATATGCTGACACAAGACTTGGTGTAAATACCATTAATGGGTGTACAAGTTTTGCACGGACGCAGCAAACCCCTGGTCTAATCAAGAAATACCCCCTAGTCTCTCATAGAATCGTTGGATGAGGGAAATGTAATATAATGACTCTACCATGCATACAACTGTTCTTTCAAAACTGAAGGCCAATCGGAGTGATTGTCTACACCTGTTATTGGGTAAACACCTAAATGATGTCAATTTCCCCTTGAGAGCTTTGTCTTTGTCTCGTAAATGACCAGAACGGCCCAGAAACTTACATGCTTTCATCTTATTAAATGATGATAATTTCCTTCTGCTTTGTCTGTTTTCATAGACTGCTTCGAAGTATGCATCTCTCGCGTCTCTGAATGCTTGCAATCTACTTTACTATGATAGACTTCTCGAATTTACCTGTTAAGTCGCCTGTAACTTTTAAAACAGTTGACAATGCGCTCATAATACATGGAATGCAATCCATAGAAATCTATTTATCATACCATCATATTAAAGGATATCATATTGTAATAGTTTGAGAGCCTTGAGCACCATGCATGGCGAAATATGTGTGCTATCTAAATATCCAATATTGTTATTATTATTATTATTATATATTCATATCATCATATTAAATGACAAAAATTTTCTTTTTTTATCTGTTTTCATAGACGGCTTCCATGTATGCATCTCTTCCATGTGGAATGCGTGGATCAATGGCTGGTGACCAACAAACGCTGTCCTATCTGTCGTGTAGACATCGAGACAAGGATGCCGAAAGAAGTCTGAAACCTGCTTTCTTGTGAGTCCAGAAAGTATGAAAAGTCCTTGTAACAGGTGCAACGCATCATGTTCACCCATGTTTGGAATACTTAAAATAACACTGGTGAACTCGTTTTTGATTATTTTATTAAATACCTTCTATCTTTTCCTTACTCAAATTCAACAGCTCTAGACAATTACTGGTAAACATTTAGTCATCAATGGCTCAATGTGGTTTATATCAAGATTTTGATTTATTTATTCTCTCCATTTCTTTTTAATTATTGTAATGTTCTTTTTTATCAAGGGGTTAATGATATTTTCATTTATTTTACTTCTCTTGATTATTATGTTCCCTTTTTAGGTCTTTGTCATAATCCAGGACTTCATTGCTATATTTTGTATTTAAAAAAAAGATCTACTTTTTATTTCTTGAACCTAAGAAAACCTTAAATAAATCTGAACTTTTCATGTCCATTTATGAAATGCTTTGTACCTCCATCCCTCATATGAAAACAAAAGATGAATATTTTCTCAGTGTAGTTCAATACCGGTACTTGTATGTGCGAAAGATTGTATATTTTCCACTTGACCTTTTTGTCTTGACCTCTGTACTAAACCCTCACATCAATTAATGAAACATGTGATGGTGATTAGGGGGCATAAGGAGTTGCATCACAGCATTGACAGAAGAGACAGATTTGTAAATATTCATGTTTAGTTAGTTACAGTACTTGATGAAAGTTTGTAAAATATAGGGTAATAGGCCTCAAAGGAAGAGAGGTGAAAGTTACAAATATATTTCTATTTTGGATTGGAAGTCCATGGAGGGACCACAATGAGAGCCTATGAATAGAAATCATGTCTGGATGACTGTATACATTGTGACATAGGCTTAAATACTGTTGTAGAATTTGATAATTTTATGATTAAAAATGATGAAATTTGTTTTGCATGATTTCGATGAATAATCTATATATCTGGAAGATTTCATTCCAATATTTCTTATTTTTGACAGTATATGAGTTCATGTTCCCGTACGGATGCGAAGAGATTCTATGTCGGATGTCTATAGACAATCATGTTTAATAGCTACTCTCTGCTTTTTTACTGCAAATTTTAGTCATTTCATTCTTTACTTTTTATTTTCTAGGCTGATGTGAAAATGCGTAATGTTGGTACAATACTTGAAATCCCATGGCCAGTGGGAGGTTGCCGGTTACATGGAATCAGTTAGCGAGATGGATGTTGATTTTTTTTTTATTTGTCGAGCATGTGGCTTGGATTAATATTATTGTAAATTATCCATGATAGAAACTTATCACTACCAAAATGATAATATAGAGGGTGCAATAGCTACTATCTTTTAAGTTTATATTTGTATTTATGTTTTAAAACCATTCTTCTTTAAGGCTTAAACCAGTGTATAGTGCACAGTCTTTGCTTCTCCGTTCAACCATTTCCCAGTTTAATATGGCCTTTGTAACAATAAAAAAAGGAATATGAGTATTTTTCTTCAATAGCTTAATCCACCATTACAGGTGTATGTCAAATCTATTTAGAAAATCATAGCAGTATTGTTGCTTTTGGTTCTGTATATTATGAAATAATGTAAGTGGCCAGGTGGGTTAAATGTTGGAAATATTTTGATTAGATGTGTTTAAAAAGGAAAACAAAATATTCTTTCTGGAATCACCGGTTCCCATTAGTTTGAAATATCTTGTAGAGGATGTGTCAGAAACTTATGAGGTTGTTTGTGTGGGTCATTAGAAACCAGTTCCAATATATTATTGATATACATGTATTCATGACAATTTTATAGAACATGTGCCAACACCCTGTAACATTAAACTTTGAATCAATCATTGTTTAAAACAGTCCATTTTTGGCCAAACTTGTCATTTTTATTTTATTCGTGCGAGCCACCAGACTTGAGGTCCCAATGTCCTTGCAGTCTCTCCTCAAATTAATGTATCTTACAAGTTATTTGAAAGTTAATAAATGGTTGGTACTTTTCATTTTGCTCACAATTGACTTAAGATGACATCAGGAAATGCAATGTTTCCATTTTAGAATACTGCAAGATTTTAATTGGCGACAATAACCGGAGAAATTGCCAGAAACCTCTAAATATGATTTACCAATACATCTACATGTATCTTCTTTTAAAAAGAAAAGACAATTGAATTGCATGTTTTACCAGGCTTGCTTGAGAAATATTTAGAGTGAAATAGTTATTGCCAACAAATATCTGATTGCTAAGATCTGAAAAATACTGCTCCTGTTATATAATACATGTAGTATCTTCATAAATCATATACCATTAAGTATAATAGAAATAATATGGTGTAATTTAATTTTGAATTATTTTTGAATGCTTATATTAAAGTGTGAATAAATGGTAGTGATGTTTACATAGGTTTACATAGGTTTACTATTTAAAGATCAGACCTTCAAAACTATGCCAAAACATAAACCTGCATACGTAATTACATGTACAACCACAATCAACTAGTCCTCTATATTTTATCTTGTTTTGCTGTTTAACAGTTCTTGTGAGTGTTAACCACCACTTCAGATGTGAAAAACTGGTTTCGTACAAATGAACTCGATTCTGCTCATGTGATTAAGACTTAACATGGCTTCCCAAACAATTTTTTGAATATGTATCATGAAATAGTGTATACAGGTAGTGAAAAGAAGGTTTAGGCTTTGTTTTGTGTTTTAAAAAATAAATGAATATAGGATGGAGGTCGCTTAACTGTATGAACGTAATATAGCATTAGGATTGTTGCACTGTTGTCCATTTCCCTTAGAAAGGAAACAATTTTTCATACAATATTCATCCAGTGTGTACTTCTTCTTTACTGTCATGTGTTTCTTCACATCATTTTGCTCTAGTTGGAAACTTACATGCATTAACAAGCTGAGTTTCACATTCTTTTAAAATCATTTGAAACAAATCATGTGAAAAGTGTTCCAAGTTTTGTGTGGAATATGTTGTCAACTGTTAGCAGAGGAGTATCCGTACCGGTATATGGTATTACATGCATTTCATTTGATCTGCACACATCTGTTGCATATTACCCTTACAAAAGTGATTTAGGTGTTGAAGATGCTTGTATATTTTTCCTAGCTTGGTCCCACAGTAGAACATCTCTACATCAAACTTAAATGTGCAAAATGTATTATTGTTATAAGTACAATCATGGCTCGAGGAAATGTAAATGAAGCATTGGAATAAAATTTTAAAAAGAAGAACGAGTAAACTAGTCACTATACATAGGTTCTTTGTGTTTTGTTTGTGTTTTTGTCTCTCAACAAATACATGTTTTTATACAATTGACATAGCTTGTGTGTGTGTGTGTGTTTGTGTGTATATTTTATACATTTAATGTCATTTGAGAATGCCAATACTCATAAAAAAAGGAGATAAAATATAACCGCATTCACCACAAAATCATCCATTTTCAGAATTAATGATTAAATAATGTATCCATAGTAAAATACTCCAGGTAGGAAATGAATCATTTTCTTTATTTCACTAAGCAAATAATGTTACAGAAAGTGGTTTCATACATAATGTATATAGCAAGATAATATTGAAATTTCAGTTTTGATTTACTTAAGTGAATAACTCCATAAAAGTATTGTATTTTAACATGATAAATAGTGTTTAAAGTTACAATATGGAAATAACTCCTTCAATCTAAGGCAAAACAAAGGATAACATAGGCCCAAATATTTACTTATGTGAGTAACTCCATAAAAGTCTTGAATTTTGACATGATAAATAGTGTTGAAAGTTACAATATAGGAATAACAATTGATAATGTAGGATATAACAAGGAAATGAATGTAATTTAATAGTGATGCATACAAATCTGTTACATTCTTAGCTGACATGTAGTTTTCTTTAAATCTCCTAATTTTGCCACACAGTTAATGTCGATGGCAACATGAGAGGCTCGAGGAGAAATGCAGCAGCTTACTACACTGCAATAATTACAGTCCCAAATTTCCATTTGGTGCTACACTGGGTCCAAGACAACTACTAAGCAATTTATGCAAATGCATGGAATACCACAAAATCATATCCAGTGGACTAAACTAGCTGAATACACCTACAATCAACTTGTCTTTTTAAGAATCATTTTATTTAATATTACAGTGTGTACAAGCATCTAAAGATAGGAGAGGTCAGGGACCTGTTTTATCAAACTTGTTATCAAAAAAAGTTACAACGACTGTTAAAAGCTACTGAAATCGTGGAATTTGATCGGCTGAGACCACATAAGTCGTAGATATTTAGCATTTGTTATTGATAACAGGTTTTATGAAACAAGGCCCAGATCACAATCTAACACTCATATTTTGACGGGTCTGTAAATTTGCATGGACAAACTCTTTCCATCCCCCATTCTACCTTGGAAGGTGGCATTTATAATCAATAATCAACTTCGCATCCTCATTTCATTCATTTATATGATCAAGTATGGGTTCTGGGATAGAAATATCAATAGTGATAAAATAAGGATATAATATTGATCTTGTAAAAGTTACTTCAACATGATCAAGAAAACAGTGTTCTATGGATGTTTAGACACAACCTGTGTAGATGTTGAAACATAAAAACGTGTACACAAAAAATATAGAGATTTAAAATCATGCAAAAACAATTCAAATCTTGAAGCACTATAAAGGGTATGTGCCACATGCACAATTTAAACCTCTTTTCATATTTTATATGAGGTGAAGCTAAACATGATGAACAATGGAATGTATTTCATAGAATCCATTGTGACCAGTTTCTAACAATTATAAAAAGTAAAACCCTCTTTTGAACAATAGTCACTGACATTCATTACACTTCAAAGCATATTTCATCAAGGGACTTTGAAAGGCCAAAGGAAATTGCACTTACAAACTATCTGTAGTACTGATAACTGATCATTATATAAAACTAAAAGCTATATATATTTATAGCACTATCATTACCCTCAACATTCATATCAGGGATGATTGGTAATTTCTTCAATCTTTCTTTCAATTTCAAACCATGCACAATACTATTTTTTTTTTTTTTACAATTCATTAAAAAAAATACATGAGTCTTAAAGAACAAGAGTTGTTTACGTGTTTATGTGTATACACAATCTTAATGATTAATTGAAACTTATATCACCATATCTGTGGCACTCGATTAGTACATTGTTGAAGGTTGGTTGGTTCGTTTCTTTTACCCGACTGCTAAGAAAGCATGTGTATGGTTGTAAGTAAGTAACCAGGGGACCGACTACTTTAAGTCTTCTCTTGGGGACTTGGTAATAAGGATTCCTTATCAAAGGGCACTAGTGCATCTAATAAGATTTGAACCGGGACCTAACGGTTACTACTGAGCCTTTACGCCTCACTGATATTTTAATAGACACTTACACATGAGCAGTTGGGTAAAACAAACCATCAAACCAAACCAACAAATATGCAGCCATATATGTGCAGTCATGAACCAATGGCTCACCATTTTGTAGAAATTTTGTAATGATGAGCTATTTCTCACTTTTAAAGTAAACGATTCTCAGACTTATTAACCCTGGCACTATTTCAGTCGCTTGACTCCATGAACTTGGTTGTGAACTCCGCCAAGGTCATGACCTCTCCATGACCGGTTCCTTTCTCCATTTTGATGAAAGAATCTAGATTCATTGTTGTACCTGCACAGAGACAGGGAGAGAGAGAGAGAGAGAGAGAGAAAAAGAGATTAATAGCAATAACAAAAATTTGTTTATATAGCGCTCTTAATACACATATAAAACGGTTTCACAGTGCTTCACAGAATAAAACAAATTAACATACAAGGAGCAAAAGTCAAAGATAATAACTGCATAGAAGAGTTTTGAGAACCTTCTTAATTAGGGACTTTTAGATTTGCGTGGACTGATACATGTACGTGTGACATCCATTCAAGGCAGTGCATTAAAAGGACGCCGATCGTAGCAATCCACGTTGTCGTTGTGCAAATCTAAAAGTCCCTATTGAAGAAGTCGGGTGGACAGATCATGGCAGGTCATTCCACAGTCGTGGTGCAGAGGCCAATTTCAGCCAATCTCTACACCCTGTCAAAAGAAAAGTAAAAACAGTCGGTGATTCTTACCATCTTTAGCTACCATGCAAGGATGCGAAGGAGGGGGCGACTTGTATTCCCCGTCCTCTTTCTTCATGTGAGAACGATCCGATGCGAGGGTATCCAAGAACTCCTGTGCCGGAATCACCCTGAAGAATCTGAAGGAAGGATATGATAATAAGAATAATCCATTATAGTTCATGATGTAATAGGGATACAGAGAGAGGACTAGAGAGTAAAATGAATTATGAACAATAAATTCTGTATATCCATGTGTTAGGTCACCACATTTGATGCTCAATAGTATACTTTTGAACATATATTTTTAACGAAAAAATAAGTAGATCATAATATTCACCTGATGCTGAAAAACATTTTAATTTTCTAAAATCACCAAGGAACGTATACTATTATTATTTCAAATAATCATGTTATGTTAGTACTTCACAGATTGCTAATAAGCAATAATAATAATGTTTCATGAATGACAGAGTTTTTGAAGGCTTGTTCAGATAAGGCAGTTTAAAGATAAAGACCAGTTATGGTCATGCGATTGCATTGTGAAAAGGTTCAGAAAAGGTTGTTCATCCAGTATTGGTGTGTACTGCAAGGTTCTGGAATCATCAAAATGGCCCAGTCTTCGTAAAGTTACAAGCACTGTGCACAGAAAGATGTATATGGGACTACGCACTCGTGCGCGACATGTGCGTTTATCTCTCACAGTCCAATAGATAAACTAATTTACCAAATATATCAATTAGTAGGCGGTTTCCCAGTAAAATTCATATCATCATGTTTTAGTCAAAACATATTCTTTCACATGATTGGTAATGAGAGCTTCCATTTGATTTGATGAAATTGGGGTGTTTCCAATACTGGTCTTTACCTTTAACTGCAGCAAAAAAAAGTAGCAGTGGTGTTTTTATATGTAAATCAATGACAACAACATGGACTTATTCACTAAGGTCTGTGTGATGAGATATGTGTTATGATGTATTCTACACTTTATATGTCATCATATAATTTGCTGCAGTTTTGCCACGTCATATCTGAACGAGCCTTAAGTGATGTGATTACTTAAAGAGAAACTCCAGTACTGGTAAAAAAAGAAAATTAATTTTCACAGAATCAAACGAAACTTACACTGAATGTTCAAGATTACAAATAAATAACATGTGCCAAACAATTTTGGAAGAAAAAGTATACTGGCTGAGTAATGAGCATAGAAAGACAAGGAAATCAAGGTAGTACCAACCCCGACACCATGTGTGTTGTCCCATATATAGCTTTCTGTGTACAGTGCTTGTTACTTTACCAAGACTAAGTAAAATTTATTATGATTTTGATGACTCCAGACCCTTGCAGTGCACACCAATACTTACATGCTACATGATCAACTGTTTCTGATCCTTTCCACACCTTTTCTTTCACAGTGCAATTGCATTACCAGTACTAAAGTTTAGCTTTAATATTGGGGTCCAGATTTCCAATAATTCAACACATTTTCATGAAATACATACAGTAACCTGTTTTCTAGCTGATAAATAATGGAACACACGTACCTGTAAAATTCCTCCATCAGACGATCGTTGGTACCCACTGCTGTAGTGACATAGGTTTCAAAGTCGACGGGGAATGAATAACTTGTATCCATATCATAGACCTGACTACCCTCGGTTGGATGCTGGTGGACCATAATGACATGGTAATCCTGAAATAAAACAAAATCATTGAGGAATAAACAATACAGGTATTTATAGGCCCCACTGTACTACTTATAGCTACTTGCGCCCTCTGTATAGTAAACAATGCCTAATTGGTGCATGTTGGTCCCCCATGATCCCCTTTTTCTTATGTTAATTGAGAGCTGATTTGGTGAGATAACCACCTGTCAGTGATCTTGCAGGCCCTGGCCAAACTATTGCAGACGGGCTTTAATAAACATGTTAAATATAGTGATCCAATACTTGATACTGCAATGTTTGCTCTGGGTTTCTTTCAAGTTTCAACAAAGATACACAGTCAAACTTGTCTATAGCGACCGCCCAAGGGAAACACAAAAAGTGGCCTTTGTAGACAGGTTCCTTTAGTACATGATTCAATGAGAAACCATTTTCAAAGGAAACAACAAATGTGGCCTTTGTAGACAGGTGGTCACTAAAGCAGGTTTGACTGTATAAGGTTAGGGTTAGTTTTTTGACTTCATGCATAGGTTATGTTTACTTGTTTAGGTCTAAGGTCAGGATTAGGTATAGTGTTTTGTTCAAGTTTGAGGTTAGGAATAACTTATTCTTTGTGATAATCCCCATGTTTGTTGTTTCCCCGACACTAAAATTTGACTTTCGGAGCATGCATCATAGAACCTATGTACATGTACGTAGGGAAAAAAGTCATTCATAGAAACACTTGGCAGGACAGGGTACATGTATATTCTATTCTGATCTTTCTACTAGAACACTTACAGATTCATTTCTTAATAGTAGCTATATGTAAAATAAACAAGAAGTAAACTACATTTCTATATTCATTTATCTCACATGGGTTCAACAGAAGCACAGAATAGTTGAATCATAATATAATAAAGAAGTCTTACCCAAACTATAGGAACTTCTTCACTCGGACTTTGTTTCTGCATCCAAAGAGGAACCTGAAGAAGAAAAAGAAAAACTGTGAATACATTTCTAAATACCAAATATTAAAGGGACTTGGTAACATTGTTCAGATGAGAGAAATGGTGCTAAGGTAAGTGCTAGATGTACAATTAAAGATAATCCAAAACATTATTAATGATACGAAGTGGGAAAACTGATCTGATTGATTCCTTAAATATTCCCAACTATATTATCATAATCTAATCAAATTTTAGATGAATGTAAATAAGGACAGAGCATTGAATTTGCTCTTTCACCACTCCAAACATTTAATTTTTAAAAGCCTATTTTATGTCTTATTTTCATGGTAAACGTTTGGTTAAATTTACTATTAGAGGGTGTTGCACAGTCACGCATTAAAAAAGAACCATGAATACCTTTGTGGTTTGAGAATTTTTTCAATTTCTTGCATCTTACAGGGGTGATAGTGAACACTAAAAAAAACCGATTTAAATCGGGGTTTTATCAAGCCTGATGTTAGAGGATGGTAGAAGGAATATAATAAGTAACATTTCACACAAAAATTACACAGTTTTTTTTACAAGCTTCAACAATGTTACCGGTTCACTTTAACTGTAATCATGATAGTATGATACAAAGCATCTAATACAGTTCCATCTTCCATTTGTATAGCAGTTACACATGACTTTTGCCACCTACATGTATGCAGTACCAGTAAATTCTTGCTGTCTGTTACATGTATATCACAAATATTCATGTACCCTAATAATGATTTACTCACAAAATTAGTCTTTATCTCATTTAATACCCATCCTCATCTCAGTTGCCTACTAGCGTCCTACTCTAAATGCATTTCCTTCTAAACTGAAAAAAAAATCCACATGACATTGATCTAATTAAGTACATGTCAAGGTATAAATCCAAGGGACGAAATTGGCTTCACAGTTCACACTAGCATTTTTGGAAGAGGGGTCTGATTTTGAGTTTTCTAATGTCTAAGTACCTGTACATGAGCCCTATGCAAATATTAAGAAATATTAGGGGTCTGGAACCCCCCCCCCCCCCCC
>BEXV01000208.1:254752-269613 GCA_003118195.1 Hemicentrotus pulcherrimus | reverse complement strand
AAACATATAATATGTGTATTATGTGTATAATGTGAACCTTAAGATATAATCATATTAGTCATGTTACAAACTCTCTCACTCTATCTACGTTGTTCTCTCTCACTCTCTATCTCTTTAAAGTGAAGATGGATGTAGTCTTTCGAAAAGTCCTGTACTTGATCAATAACAGTTGAAAATTTCAAAACATGAAACTCACAAGGATTCTTCTTCTTCGTCCTCTTCTTCTTCTTTATTTTGGTATCATTGTTATCATTACCATTATGATTATAATTACTATTATTGTATGTAAATAAGAAAAAGAAAATATAATGTATATTATCTTTTGATTATGATATTCATTTCTGGAATATTCTCGTAGCTACTCCCCAGATCACTACGAGATGGTAATATCATCTAGACTAGGACGAAGCAGTAGCTATAAGGAGCAATATGCATACTTCTACAAGTAAGTAGCAAGTGTATTGAGAAACATTTTACAAACGAAAGCCTAATGTCATTTCATAATAAACATTCCTGACTTTTAATTCTTTTGCTGTTCAAAAACATGCCTCACTTAGATGATTCTTAAAAAGAGTATAGGCCTACTTAGAGAGTTATTACAAATGTGAAATTAATATTGTTGGTATATCTCTTCTGTACTTAGTATGAACACGACCCAACACTCCAAAACATACTGAATAAAAATTGCCAATCATGACCGTAATATTAACACAAATATATTAGGAATTTAACAAAATAAATTTATTAAACCGAATTTTAGAAAGTTTTTTTTCTCTTCGGAATCTTGCATAATTGCTCAAATGCATTTGTAAATGGATCTTTAATCTTACTTGGGTTATCTAAGAGTTACCAAAAATATTTAAAGGCCCGGTCCCACTGCACTTACGGATGCAAAGAGGATGTATAACGTAAACAAAATCTTGCCATCCGTTGGAAAACGCTATGCATCCGTTGTGTACTCATTGCATACGTGTTTCATACGTTATATCCACCGAGCATCCGTCCACTGTAATTACATCCGCGCAAAATGTTTTGAGCTGCACAAAACTTTTAGAACGGATGAACTTTCCGCCATGTACGATTTAAATCCGCGACAAATACGAGCAACAAACGTTCTATGTCCATTGTCATTCATTAAACGTCCGCTGTATCCTCTCTGCATCCTCTGGGCATCCTCGCAACTCACATTCGCTGCAGCTGAAAACGGAATGAGGGAGGAAAGATAAGGTACATGGAACGTCTATACATCGTTAGTAGCACGGAAATAGAGAGGATGTAAGCGTTTGCTCTCGTTTATGAAGTATTCAAAACGGACAAAGCGCTTGTATCTGGGATGTATCTCGTATATTTAGGATGTCTGGAGCTGTCATCCACTTCCATCCGCTTTCATCCACTAGGCTTCCAACGAACATCCGTGTAACATCCCCGCTACATACTACCCACGTCCGTTCTTTTCCGTTCTGTTTTCGCAAACAAATTTCGCCAACTTTGTCCATTTCTGGAGCGGATGAAAACGGATGGAGCCACCCCGAAATTTTGCTCGTCTGCTGTGTCCTTTATGCATACGTTTTGTGTCCATCGGCCAGTGGGACCGGGCCTTAAGATTAAATGAACTTTATAACTGAAGCGTTGGGCTTTGTCATTCGTTTCTAACAATTACAAAAATATAGGGGTCTATTTTCATTAAAGAAACGGATTCTAGAGGAAGTGCAATTTTCTGTCTATATACCAACTTAACGCACGATTTCAGGTTTTCCAGGAGTTTGTTATATAATTTGAAACATATTAACAAAACATCAACCTTTACTGATTAAATGAGGTGGAAGGCATATCAACACGTTTACAAATCTTATGATGCATGTCTCATTGTATTGTCAAGGCATGAAAACAGTCACACTTATAATCAGCATGTCTATTTCTTTGTATTACATCAGGACCAACGTTTTGAGTGTTGTAGACGAGTTTGAATACCCGGACAACGGTGCCATTGACGATTTTGAGAGAGAACCATATGTAGTCCTGTTTTCTGCACCTTCTACATGTGAGTAAATGTATTTGGAATGCGACGTTATTTGGTGATCATTCCGGTTGTAATCTCAAAGCAATTGACTTGCCTTGATGAAAGTAATGTAAAGCTCCTAAAGCTAAAAGAAGATAGGAATAAATAGTGGTCTCATATCATTCTATGTTTATCAAGGAGCCTGGAGGGTGTTTCACAAAGATCCTAAGTTGAACTTAACTCTAAGTTGGACTTAAAAATTATGGAAAGCCGTAGCATCTCTGAAAATATTTTTTAATATTTATTTTAAAAGGCATAAAATGTTGATTCAAATCATTCATATTTTCTATTATCATGGGAGATTTCCTGTTCTTGCTGTGGAATTTATGAAAAGTCTAAAATACTTGTTTTTTCACTTTTGAATATGTTTAAATTTAAGGCTACAAATTGCTCTCCATAATTTTTAAGTCACACTTAGAGTTAAGTTCGACTTAGGATCTTTGTGAAACACCCTCCAGGTCTTATAAATAGCTGTGATTGATATCAATCGTAGCTATGTACACGAGAGATAGGAAACTGTAAACTTGAATTGACTGATGGAGGGCTTTTGAGTTACGATTGATTCGGATCAATTACAAAGCCTTGTAAGACGGTATCCTGTACTTTTCTTGTAACATTAGGTCCGTGGTTCCCGATCAATTTAGTGTAAATATTCTAAAAATTAGGGTTCCCAAGAACTCTGTCTACGCATACTCTTACCGCCAGGCACCCCGCCCTTCAATGGTTCACATATTTTGTATGCAAGGCATCAATTGTTTCTCCTTCTTTCGATGGTCAATTTTAAAGTATTGTCCCTCAAGAAAGTATGAAAACCCAAACTGTGTCATATCGTCCATTCCGTACACGATTTTAAGTGGTGACATCGCAGTAAGGAAATGTATTTTGAGCATCATTATCTACCACGTCATATGAGTCCATCACATTCTGCATCTCAATAAAATTGTTTGAAGAAACTATAAATTATCTGTTAATCCAATGTTGGCCCGCATTGTCAGCCAGCCGTCAAACTCATTCCCCCCTTATTCTTAGAAATGACAAACGGCGTGATGTAGTCCAAACTTTTGCAATGTCCCCTCGATTAATAAGCAAACGAGCAAATTAATATAGATTCTTCAGTGTCATCTGATTTGTTTCGAATGTACTTGTACCCCGGGGCCATGTCTTACAAAGAGTTGCAATTAATCCAAACCAGTTGCATGTCTTCTAATCAATCGCAAGCTTGAAGCCTCTTATCTCTTATGTACATAGTTGCGATTGATATCAATCGCAAGTAAGTTGCGATTAATATCAACTCTTTGTAAGGCAGGGCCCTGATATATCTTTATGCATGATTTTTCTGTAAAACAATTTATTTTCTTCACTTATTGACATCGAGAGGTGATCATGGTCACATTGTATTTCTTCATAACCGTGAGTGTTTAAATGACCTTTAACCTCGCTGTTTCCCATCTTAATTCGTATCGTAGCCGTGAAGGAGTTTGCAGCAGTAGCCCTTCATGCCAAACCCGACGAGGCTGTGTCAGAAATCGACCTCCTGGCTGACGTCTATGACTACACGCTTACGAAATGGAACAATCCGGTATGACTGTATGGTTGTGTTGAATATTCATGTATCTATAACCTTTCCAAAAAGTGATTCACTTTGTTGGAAAGACAATTCTCTACTACCGTTTATTTTAATCTTAAGAGGACGAAGAGGGATGATTATAAGAAAAAGATAAATAGGGAGAATAAGAGAAAAGAAAAGATAACGAAGAAGAAGAAGAAAAAGAAGAAGAAGAAAAAGAAGAAGAAAACAAAAGAGGAAAAAGAAGGGTGTTGTTATAAACATGACTGTTTTTCGCTCATTCTATTGATACTCTTGCTTAGGCTTCCACTATTTCTGCTAGCCTCGCATCACTACTCCATACTACGAATAATTAATGTTCATACTTTATTTCACCACCTATTGGATTTATTATTTTGGTACCGGTGATATTCAAGGCATATTCAGACAATCATTGCGATTTCCAGGTCGTGATTATAGTTATTTCTTTTTCGAAATCTTTCTCAGCAATATTTGTTTATAATTTGATTTTCTTTCTGTGACATCCCTAATTAGAATGTCGCCCTCATGGGAGATTTCAATGCTGACTGTAGTTACGTAACCGGCGATGAGTGGTCTCAGATTCGCCTCCGAACTGATGACCGCTTCGATTGGGTGATACCTGACACTGATGACACCACCGTCTCAGGAAATACCGACTGTGCCTACGACAGGTATACCTCTTGATTATGCTTATTCTGCTCTTCCAAGAATATGGTATATCTTTAAATGTACACAGGCAGACGAATTAAAATGGGAATCTTATAAGGATGTTCACATCCTCATAAACTGCAAACGAAATGTCGCTTGCCATCATGGCCATCATGTCCAAACAATTACTGGTTAATAGGAATATATCTATTTTTGGTGACAAAAATGCCATTCGATTCTTCTCATATAGGCATTCTCCCCCCAATATTTTTGGATGGTTGAAAGAAAACTTAACTAGCTTGCAAAATATTGATTATTATCTGGTCAATCATGCACTTGGAATGGGCATGGTATCATAGCCTTTGGAATAAAGTGCCCATTCTTGGTTTGTCTTATAATGAGTTCAGTAATATTATATCCTACCTTTACCCAACGAATATCTTACACAATTAATAGCTTCGTCAGGATCCTTTTTCGTTCTTCTGCTCCTTTGTAGTACCTCAACATCTTTTTAAAATTCACTGAAAAGATCAAACTTGAGGCCATCCACTGTCATTTCGGGGACCGACACTTTTTTCTCGAATCAGGAATATTCTTACCCTTTTCAAACTCTTTGATATAAAAGTTTAAGATCGGAGATGAAATATTCATTGGTGAAAAGTTTAAAGACTAATCAATGGAAGTCCCACAACATAGAGTATATTATTTAGGTTTCCGGTGAAAACGCTTAAAAAGTGAATTCATTTAAATCAAATATTCATTGTTTTTCCGTTAACAATTGCACAAATCTCGTTTTCCTGCAAAAAAAGTTGATTATTTCGAGTTTCGAGAATGAACGACTTATAAACCTCCACTAAGCAAAGGACCCGGATTTATTCCCCATACATCGCGCTGATTCCTCTTACTTTCTTTCCTTTCTAGATTCGTTTTAGCAGGCACTGAACTCCAACAAACCTCTTCGGGAGCCAAACCTTTTAAGTTCGATGCTTATTTTGGACTTCAAACCTCCGATGTAAGTATTTTCGAGCAAATTGTAAAATCCATATACACTTATAAAATTTACAAATTCCAGTCATAATTTCGAAATAAGAATGTGTGTGTGTGTATATTTGAGTGTAAAAGTTGAGGGAGTGAGAGAAGGAGAGAGAGAGGGAGGGAGTGTGAAGAGAGAGAGAGAGAGAGAGAGAGAGGAGAGAGAGAGAGAGACGAAGAGAGAGAGAGAGAGAGAAAAGGAGGGAGTGTGAAGAGAGAGAGAGAGAGGAGTGTGCGTGTGTGTTTGTGTTCTATATTATAGCTGATTTCATTATGTTTTCGTTCATAATTTATGAATTGTATTTGACTGTATTGAGTTAATCGAATCATGTTTTCATTATTGAAAAGAATTGTATTTTGAAGACATATTTGCATTTTTTTGATATTGAATGAAATACAAAATTATGGGAAAAAAGTATGTGAGTGTGTGTGTGTGTTTGTAAGAGAGAAGCAGAGAGTTTCTTATTCTTAGTATGCCTATTTGGTATCGTGCCTTATAAGGATTTTTTTCTTTTTCAGGCCGATGACGTAAGCGACCACTATCCCGTGGAACTTGAAATCAACTAAAGTGACACAACCCAGCACACGGTCAAACTAGATCTTCCTCCAGATGCTCCCCCAAATCGATCATGATCCATCAAGATACGTAAATTAACCCTGTCCAAATATTTGAAAATATCAGATAAAAATCGGGCATTACGTCACAGGCTCTATAACACTATCTACGCATATTATATTGTTTAATTTGGAGCAGACTATATTCACAGATGTGCTGATTGTTCTTCTTCACACGGTATTCATAATCTTATCCGGCAACAAGGTGATGAAATATAATATTGATATCCGATCTGAGAAACAGTATGATTTATTTGGTGCGATGCCTCAATAAAAGAATAATGCAATAAAATAGAAGACAATGTTTACATGTGTACATCAATGTCATTCCTTTGATTGATTATTGTAATCATATTCTTGAACTTTAATCACCAAAAATGTAGTTTAAAAATCGACAGTGCAAATAAATCACAATTATCTTTTTCTTTTCCTAAAATAACATTAACCTGACAATTACAATTAACAGAACATGTGAACTTTTGTTTTTTTTCTGTTCATGAATATGGTAAATTGGTTAAAATGTATATGACTTTGGTGCATGATGTATCTTGCAGTATACTAACCGCATAGAAAGCCCGCGAACTAATCATACGAAAATATTATAAGGCATTTCTCAGTTTTGCTGATTTTTAAAATTTACATTTAATTCCACTGATAAACTTTGCACCTCCTAATTAAAAAGACCAATACGAAGCCAACCATGAGCACAAACGAATGAAGAAAAAAAATACATAAGTGGAATCTTCCGTACAATAGTGAGTCCATGTTTCAATATATATAGATATATTAAACATTAATCGTATAATAGTTGGAGACTCAGAAGCAAAGTAATCAAGATCAGTGAAAGATCTGGGTGTATGGATTGAATCTCGTTTAAATATGGATCAGCACATATCGAACATATGCAAAATTGCCTTTTTATATATTATACAATCTCCGTCACATCCGTATATACTTGTCTTGTCGATGCAATTATTAGCAGTTGGGTTGATTGTTGAAATGGATTATTGGCTTGCCAGATTAAAAAAATTACCAAATTACAGAGTGTTTAGAATGCATGTGCAAGACATGTGTCAAATTCCTCAAAATTTCCCAGGTTTCACCTATTTTATTTAAATAAGTTGCCAATTAGGCATATACTTGCAGTTAAGAAACCTTTGCTTGTTTTAACAGCATTGAATAATCAAGCCCAAAATTACTTGTTTGAAATATTATCTTTTAAACACACATCCATTTGCAAGTAACTTACGAAGTACACATGACGAGCTGCCTCTAAAGCTACCTCACACAAAAATGAAATAACTCTTGGATATTGCTCTTTCAGTTGCACCGCTCCAAAGCTTTTGAATGACCTTCCATTTGACATTAGAAAATCCTCATCTGCTGCTGTCTTCATAGGCTTGTTGAAGATGCTCTTGTTTTCAGGTGCTTTTTAATTTTTTTTTTAGTGTCTGTCTGTAATTTTTTTTTTTTATTTTTTTTTTTTTTTTTTTTTTTTTTTTTTTTTTTTTATATTGTTGCTGCTCTGTATTAATTGATATTATTATTATTATTATCATTATATATATATTAACATAAGTTATACTTCAGAAAAGTCAGACAATCATCTGCAGCGTTACTAAGGCCACACATTCAACATGTATTATAGTTGATCACCATCGGCAATGCTAGAATTGCTAGTCCATCACATCTTTTATATCTAGTCAATGGTAAGTTCCACAGGAAAATGATCGCTGACGGCTTTAGCCTGAGAAAAACAAAACAAAACAAAAATCAAACAGAAAGTATGGTGATAATTATACACGGATACTGGTACGTGCATTTGCTGTCATTAAAGAAAAAAAATCCAACTTTGATATGAAAAACTACTCTAAAATAAAGCAGAAAAATCAGAAAAGCAGTCTGATGAAAGTTTCAACGAAATCGCACCCAAAATAGGAAACTTCTAATTTTTGATTCCTTTTATTACTAAACGTATTGGTACTTCAAGTTGGCTAATTCGGCAGTATCACTGTATTACAAGGCTAGGCAACTTTCCCATTTGTTTCAACACACAACAAAATGACTTAAATTTCAATTTTCAAAGTGGTATTAATCAAGAGGTTTTTCTTTTCTTCTTTGAAGAGGACCCATGATAATATGCTATACATCATACATTATGAAAAGTGTCCAAAAGGAAAAGGCTCTAAGAATAAAAGAAAAGAGAAAATAATGTTATTTTTGTACACGATAAATGGGATAGTTGTCGGTGACTACGTCTCAATCTACCGACCATATTGCCAATTTGAGATTCGCATGGTTTTAGTGCTCTCATGTTCCAAAAACAATCATAACTCTCTTACGATTGGTTCGATCGATTTAAAACTTGCGCTATTCTGCTTCTTTTATTCATCTGCTTTAATACAAATAAACTTATTAGAAATGTTGGATTGCCCTTAAACATCCATTATATCTTATTTAGTAATGTTGGTTTAAATTACTTTGCAATTAGATATCAACTCAATACGTGTACATCCACGAAATAACAATAAAGTAATATGAAAATCATGTTATGAAAACATTATGAACTTACGCCTTCATAGTCTAGTCCGAAGAAATCATCAAAATAGAAAACACCAGCACCAGAAGATGTAGCCTTTATAGTCGCACCTGCTAATACAAATCTGGAAATGAAGGAATACTTTTATAATATTGGATGGCTTTGAGTGTAAAACAAAAGTATATTGCTCGAGCTTTACCAATATTGAACAAGTCGGAGACGAGTCCAATATTGTCATAGCGAGGGCAATAAATTCTTGTCTCACACAAAAACAAAGACATATAATATTATCATTATTTTCTATATCAGGCCGACTAGTGAAATTACAATGTTAATGTGAATTGTATCAACAGTTGAAGTTCCTGGATGACAGAGCAGTACGAAAACAATTTATTTATTGTACCACTTCTACCACAATTTGTAATACCTCACGCAATACTAAACTTGTTGAATCAATGACAGATTATTACAAAGGAGGATGCTTATCAATCAAATATGACTTTTTTTTGTTCATGTGGTATTATACAATTTGAGATGGACTCAGTTTGGAACTCGAACGTGGGGTCTTTAAATACAAGCAGGTGGTTGGTGAAGTATCACTGCTTTCAATGTTTCTCTTTAGTTTTTCTTTATAGTCCTACAACTAAGAAATAACCAATTTCCTACCACAAAAGAAGATAGTGCAGTCGTAACAACGATTAGTAATTGTGTTATAACCAATATATTGATTGAAAGCCTCTGATTTATCGAAGATTATATTTAAATTCACAGGATTAGGTATAAAATATGATTATGACCATGAACTGAAATAAGTCATAGCGAATTTCCATGACCATGATACCGAGTATATAATAAGACTTGCCTGTCGTATGCACAATCGGTGTTTCCAGAGACCGTTGTATCTGCCGTGTCGGATATTACCCAATCAAATCGTGATTGAGTACGAAGTCGAATGTCCTGCCAATCTCTGCTTCCCACGTAAGAACAATCAGCGTTCAGATCACCCATGATAACCACGTCCTGTAAATTACAACATCATCTGACTTTAGACAGTAAGATCGACAGTCACTACACAAACAAAAAGAACTAGATTTGATTGCAAAAGTTCAGGAGGCAAAACTCGAAATCTGGGTATATATACGTATGTAAGCTCATTTTATAAACAATGCAGAAAATGGTGTCAAATTCGTGATTAAAAATGTTCAGAGATTGTTTAAGATCTGAAGTGCTTTGCATTTGTCAAGAAATCGAAAATTCTCTCTAAAAATTATCTCTAAAGCATACAGTTTTTATATGTAGTTCTCTAACCGGTAGGTATGACAAAGCAGAGATGTTTCTTTGTATGTTTACATGCAGCTGCAGTGTAGTACGTTGCTCCAAATAGGGCCTACATGCAGTATCGCATTCATGGGGGGGGGGAGGATTGGGGCGCCCATCTATGAATATGTTTCAGTGGATTCATTCCTGCGAAATGAAGAAAAACCAGTAAGCTCCTGTCTATCTAATATGTAAACACTGTCCATGCCGTCTAAGGGAAAGGAGAACGAGGTGTGGATAATGGTATTTGAATCAATCGCCCGTGTGATAATTAACACGTGCTCTAAAATACAAAGTGGCAGAGTACAACGTGCGAAATGATCGAACATTTATCATTTGGTCTCACCCTGACTCCCCACTCACTGACAGTATAGTCATAGACATCGGCCATTAGATCAAGCTCGGTTACAGCATCATCAGGCTTGGCGTGCAGAGCCATTACGACAAGCTCACCAATGACTAACAGAGATCAGAAAAGGGACAGGTGAAGGTTTTAAAGCAGGTTTTTCCATAGAGTGTTTATTTTGTTAAATACAGAATTGGCACATGAAAAGAAACGACAAAAATGGGAAGACTGAAAGAGTGGATACACTGATAGATATCCCCCGAGCTTAACTCCTTTTTTTCAGCTACACATATAATTTAACCGTAGAGCCTTTAAACTTGCTCTCTACACTAGGCTAGATAATATGCCATCGGCGGATCACCCGATTTGAAGAATAAGAAGAACTTACACTTCCACCATGATCATGCTGATAGCACATGCATAGTGCGGTCAATAAGACTTAACTCACCGTAATGAGGAAACCTTCAAACATTTTTCATTTGGAGCATTTAACTTCAATATCTAAGAGAAAAGGTCCCTTCCTTTTTCATGGTACAGTCTTCTGTTTTGCAGCCAGTGTTAAATATTAGGTACCCGCTACAATACCACCCCCCCCAGTATTTTGAGAAGGGGATCGTGAGAGTTTTACAAATAGTATGCACGTTAATACGCTACACTTCTCGCCGAGAGTATAGGGTGTAAACCTGGTGTTTAGTGTGCCTGCATACAATACGGGCAATCTTTCTATATATCTTCATGATAGGCTACATAGCACTTTGAAGACTAACAGAAGAAGAATAAGTTGTAATAGAGGGCGTTATGTCTTTGCGATATCACTCACGTGTAGAAGGGGCGGCAAACCTAACGACGAAAGGCTCTCTTTCAAAAAGATCTCCATTATCTGGGTACTCAAAAGAATCCACGACGGTCATCTTGTCTGTCCTGACCGAGAAATAATTCGAATGAAATAAAAGTAAAGTGAGCGATTGAAAAGTAGATGAGGCGGAGATATCAGGACGTAATTGTAAAACAGGGAAGGTGTGATGTTGAGCGATCAATAGTTTAAAATGGATGTAGAAGCAAATCAAACTTTGAACCCAGTAGAGGTTCATGATGAAATCGAGATCCACACTCGAGTATAAATATAAATTTCTTGGGTTCACAGTGAAAATTCAGAAATAACCACCCGATGAGGCTCACTATTCTCTTCGTAATAGTTCATGACTCTAAGCCATCGTTTTGAATGTTGAAATGAAGTATTAAGATTCTTTCAAGACGCGTACGAAAATCGACGCTGTGAAACAGGAATAGGCCTAATTATTTTTATCAGCAAACTTTAAACGCCTTTTATGATATTCTTGCAGAAATGTAAAGGCTAGGAGCTAATTTCCACAAAATTTTGATCTAATGATTGAGGAGGAATAATTTTTCGCAATTCATATGATTTTGGTGAAAGTAGGGGTAAGTTGTCTTACTTGAAGAAGTATGCATACTGCTCTTTGTAGGAACTGCGTCCTGCTCGTGAAGAAATCACCATTTCGTATTCGTCAGATGAATAACTAATCCAAAACAGAAAATTAATTACCGGTATGAAGTCTGATAATAGAATGGTGCAAAGATATTATGACACTAATGATTACAAAAAAAAGAAGAGTGATTACAACTGTTGACGAAAATCATTACAAATTAGATTTAAAAACTGTCACGAAGCTTTGATTATATTGAATTTATACAACTTCTTTTTGATTAGTTGAGACATTATTTTTTCTTCTTCAAAGAACCCGTTACTATGATCAGTGAGTTGGTCGGCATTCATTAGTAATTGGAATATGCATTAAGAATTAATGCTATTCATACATCACTGAAGAAACGAGAATGTATTGAATCGAGTTGAGTGACAAAATAATAAAGTCACAAGCAGTGTTTTTTTAATTACCTATTGACCTCTTCGAGGAGCTCAACAATAGCCGTTCCTGAGCTGTCTCGGATCTCTTGGATCAATACCATATCGTAGAATGAGATTATCTATTGAAAAACAAAAAGATATAATCCAGTAACAAAAGCAAAACTAGCATTCAAACAAACAAATAAATAAACAAACATAAGGAAACACCATTTCGGTTAGTCCACCATGTATTTTCCTGTAGTCCAGACATGGAATTTTGGCCAATGGAGAACCGCTATTCAAAATTTCTAGAAACAAAGTCTTACGTTATGTGTGGCCTATGGTACGCTGGTAACGCTTTTCTCATCACTTTTAGGACAGTGGTGGGCAGCTGATTTAAGTTGTAAACAGCTATTTTTAATTAATTATCAAAGTATAAAATTGGTACAACCATGATCATGCTTATTTGATGAAACAGAACATAACTACCTGTTTCAAAACGTTGACTACTTCAGGCTTTCCCATTTTGCTTTGTCCCATCGTCTGGATATTGAAGGCTGCTATCTTCAGTGTTGCAGATACAGAAGACAGGCAGATAGCAGCAAAGATCAAACCTAAAATCGCTCCTCGAGCCATCGCTACAAATTCAGTTTCGTTTGAAATGTAGTAGAAAAGGACCAGGCAGTTTGGTGACGAGACCTATTTGAGAATATCCAGTTTGAAAAGGCAACAGTGCAACTGCTTCTTTTCGATAGTGAGCAGTGGTATTCATTCTAACATTTTAGATTTCATAATCATATTAATCGCCTAAGTAACTAACAAAAAGAGGATCAACGGATTATTGACGCATGTCTGATAATGCATCGAGGTGATACACGTCACAATTTGTTATGGAAGTAGAATTGCTGATAAAAGTTAATTCATTTGCAGGGTCATATACGAATTAAATTTGAATGCCTCTCAGATTGATTATTCTCTTATTGCGCATTGCTGAAAGCCCTCATTTACATAATACGTTCGGTCTACAAAATAGAGAGATTTTATATAGTTTCTAACACACAGTGATATTTTTTTATCAGTAGCTGTATTCTGCTGAGACTCCCTATAGAATGTATCAGCATATTACATTTAATAAATTATGAAAAATGTTAAATACTTTTTGTTGCTAATTATTCTACAAACTAACCATACATGAGCAATCCCCCTCTCGTCGATACACCCAATGACTGACATCGTAGTAACAATTTCTAAATCTATTAGATACTGCACTCTTAAAAAACCTTGAATACTCCCCACCTTTTTCAACTGTTTCCATTTATAAAGACCTATCATAACCAGTTAAGGCTTAAAAGAATTTTCTCCCTTTTGATGGTTTGTTTACTATCATATCACAGATTGTTATGCACTATTCTTGCTATGATGATATTTAGGTTTTGTTAATATTCCACGTTTCATTCCAAAGGGATAAAGATCCGATCGACCTATCTATCAAGTTAAAAGCACAACTTTCATGTCGACATAACTGGACAGAAGGTACTGCAGCATCCCAGATAAACAAAGACAAATGGGAGAGAGAGAGCATGATCTGATTATGTGTTGACTACGCTCTGATCATGCATATTTAAAGCCAAAATTATTTTCTGATACCTTGCTCCATGTTGTGATTTTGATTAAAAATTGTGTGATAGAGTGTGAGCTTAACCATTTTGAGATACATGTAGTTCTTTCTTATGCTACGTTTACACTATGTTCCCGGCGGCCACGGCAGCCCCGTTTGCCTGAAGCGTAGTGCGCCGTGGAATTAGGACCAAGTTTATCTCTGGATTCAAGTTTTGTTACGTCTTGCCAAGTTTTCTTACGGTCTACCTCGGTATCAGTGACGGTCCGTGGGGGAAAGGGGATGCTGAGTCCCGGAGGCTCCAAGGCGCACTGCGGTTTGGCCCGCGTTCTACCACGGATGTCAGAACGTTCCCTCCCGGCCCGTCACGTTCTGATGGGGTCCCTCACGTTTCCCATGTTCTGATCAAGGTCTGACACGTTTTTCACGTTCTGCCAATGCTTTGTACGGGTGAAACGTTGACGCAGGGTAGCCTTGGAGCACGTATGTGCCGGCGGTATAAAAAGAAGGTTTCCCAAGCAATAGCAATCATGGTATCCTGAGACCTCGTGTTGTGTCAGACCGTAGTAGAACGCAACGCGCCGTAGCGTCCCGGGCGCTTGAATCGTCCCTCTACGGACCACCCCCAAGTTTTGTTACGGCCTATTACGGACTGTCACGTTTTGTTACGTTCACCCCGGTTTATTACGGCCTACTAGGTTTCTCATCCGCACCGTGACTGCCGTGGCAATTTTTTTGACAGTCTAAAAATCTGACACGGTATCCACGGCAATCACGGCCTGTCACGTTTGCCCATACGGTCTTCCGCGTTTCGTCACGTCAATCCTGTTTCTTCCACGGTGGCCTGAAACGTGGTTGCCGTGGCCGCCGGGAACATAGTGTAAACGTAGCATTATGGCCAGGAAAATCAACCAAGACAGGTGACGAATGTTGAGGTCTTAAAGTGTAACATGGTCTTAAAGTGTAACACGACTCCCTAGCTCCTGAAAAATAGTCACTGCGTGAGCGCGGCGCTTACGCACGGCTAGATGTAGCTATAGCATGCAAATAGCAATATACTGCTCGCTTTCGTTCAAGCTGACTAACAAGTTGCAGCTATTGCTCGACTAAAGTGTACCAATGATGATGGACATAGCTCATTGAAGCAGAAAATAACATGTGGTGTTCCTCAGGGTTCTGTGTTGGGACCTACACTGTTTTTGTTGTACATTAACGATTTGCCAAACTCGACAAAT
>BEXV01000208.1:213277-238113 GCA_003118195.1 Hemicentrotus pulcherrimus | reverse complement strand
CAAGGATTACTTGTACATTCATCTATTTCTTGGTCGCAATATGATCCTTCATAACCTGGACTACACGTACAATTAAAACCATCCAAGTAATCAGTGCAATTTGCACCATTTTGACAAAGATTACTTGTACATTCATTTATTTCTTGTTCACAATAGGATCCTTCATAACCAGAACTACACGTACAATTGAAAGCATCCAAGTAATCAGTGCAGTTTGCATTATTTTGACAAGGATTACTTGTGCATTCATCTATTTCTTGTTCGCAATATGATCCTTCATAACCTGGACTACACGTACAATTGAAACCATCCAAGTAATCGCTGCAGTTTGCACCATTTTGACAAGGATTACTTGTACATTCATCTATTTCTAGTTCACAATATGACCCTACATAACCTGGACTACACGCACAATTAAAACCATCCAAGTAATCAGTGCAGTTTGCACCATTTTGACAAGGATTACTTGTACATTCATCTATTTCTTGATCGCAATATGATCCTTCAAATCCAGGACTACACGTACAATTAAAACCATTCAAGTAATCAGTGCAGTTTGCACCATTTTGACAAGGATTACTTGTACATTCATCTATTTCTTGGTCGCAATATGATCCTTTATATCCTGGACTACACGTACAATTAAAACCATTCAAGTAATCAGAGCAGGTTGCACCATTTTGACAAGGCACAACTTCGCACTCATCTACTTCTTCATCGCATAGGGTTCCTGTAAAACTTGATGTACACGAGCAATTCGTCGCTGTTTTCACGAAGTGACGGTAGTGAAAAAAAAATTGCATTCACTTTGCGTTAGGATTTTCCTCACTACCGTCACTTCGTGAAAACAAGGACGAATTATATCCATTGATGAGATCGCTGCAAGTAGCACCGTTTTGGCAGGGGTTGTGTAGACATTCGTCCGTATTTGTTTGGCAGTCCGAACCCTCAAATCCGTCGCTGCAGACAGCTACGTAGTCGACGTTTAACCTGTTTTGAAAGAAAACTGTACACTTTGTTTCTGTTTGAATGATAACATATATTTACTATTTAAGGATGAATGAAGTGTATATCTATGCCGTAATGAAACATGCCCAAAGTAAAGTCATCGATACAGTACTGGTTACGCAGTACTGAATCGGAAGCACCGCTTTATTATCATTTTAACTACTTCTTCTGTTGTTATTGTTAAAGATATAAATAATAGTAATATGATAATAATAATGATAATAATAATAATAATTCAAAGTCCACTCCAAATTTCATTAAGTTAAACCGAAAATGGAATTTCTTTTTCCCCAATTGATCGTGAGCCCGGCAGCCACTGAGCAGCTCCAGATCGACGTTGCTCTATCCCTCATTGTTGAACGCCAAACAAGGTAGCAACAACTCCCGTCTTTTAACGTCTTTTGGTATGAACCCATGACCTCCCGGTTGTGAGGCGGACGCTCTACTGATTGAGCCAACACACTGGTCATTATGATTATTGTTATCATTATCATTATTATTATTGACAGTTGTTTAATGTTATTTTTGCTGATTGTCTTTTCATTGTTGTTATTGTTGTTCATGTATAAAGCATTGGATGAAATATGCTGACAATTCTGACGAACAGATAATCAAAAAGTCAAATAAAAACATTATAAAAAAAAATTATGAGTACAATAATAATAATAATAATAATAGAAATAATAGTAATAATGATAAAAATAACGATAATAATATTAAAAAAAGATGATATGATACTAATAATGGGTTCTTTTGTGGCGCTCATGTCTGTTAACCCCTCATAATCCTGGATCTCAACTGTCATTATCCCGGCTTGATAGGATGTGACTGGGAAAACCCAATCGTGCTTTCGAAAGTGTTTTTATTTATTATATTACAAATAATAAGATCAATTTATGTAGCACAGATACTATATAGATTTACTCTACTGCGCCGTGTTGAAAAACAAAACTCCTAACAGTAACAGTGTTATTTTACAGAAACAAAGAACAAAACTAAAAGAAAGAAAAAAGTTACTAAAATAACAATTGGCTCTTGTATAAAGGTTATGTTTGTCAAACTCGACTTTTCCTGGCGCTCCACTGTTATTGACTGGCTTTAGCATGGCTGCTATTACTGCGCTCTATCCTTTAAAGGAAATAATTCCTGCCGGGCACCCTTTTACTTCACCTTGGAAGAGAGTGGCAAATGTAGATTAACGTCTTGCCAAATGACATAAGTGCTATTTCACATAGTATGTGGACTATCCACTAGACATAACACCTCCATTTGATTTAAGTCTGATAAAATATGCTAAAATTACAATTAATATGCCGCCATTTCAATTAAAGTAAATGATATTCTGATCCTTAAAAAAACTTACTGCGTTCTCAGTGGTCTTTCCCGTCCTCGTAGTCTATTAGAAACGGTTAAAGAAGGTATGTCTGCAAGAATCAAAATATAGTTATCTATCTTTTCTTTTTCAGGCGATTCATCGTAATCCTCTGCCGTGATGTTGATTCGTAGACCAGATTCCTGCAAGGGATTATATCACAATGAAGTAAAATTGTCACTTCGGTTGCAATACTTGCACAACAGAGAGTCTAATTCGTGTCTGTTTTATGTATGTATTCATTTGTCTTAATGATTCATTAATACAATTATTTATTTATTTAAGTTCCAAGCGAGAAAACAAAAACATACAAAGGACAACGTGTAGATACAAAAGATGTAAGAAATATAATTGACTAGTACCCAAGGGTCTCCCCCCCAAAAAAACTCATCCCTGTTAAAATGGTTCTCATCACGATATATGCATGTCATTAATAAATCATGTCATGATTATCTTCATCTCATGTGAGAATGCCACTTTCAAAGGATATTGGGATTCTGGTTATACCGCAATCTTTAACAATTTTCAAAAGAATGGTTAAATAATATCCTTTGGATAATTTGTGATTGTTACATTCTCCTCATGACTATGTTCATACTTACAGGCCATTTATCAATAGTCACTTGAATCGGATTAGGAAGCAGTCCAAGCGAATCGGTTTGGAAAGTGATATCTTGGACATCTTTCTCAATCAGCCCGGTGGTTTCATCGAAAAAAGGACAGGTAAGAGAGCTAAGAACAAAACAAAAAATGTAAATCGGGAATTCTTCATCTCGAGTCATAAAGCACACACGATAAAGACGCTCGGAACCCAATTTCCACCGAGGGGTTCCTCTTAAACTATTATTTCATTATCATTTTATTTGTTGTCATATTTTTTTTAAAAAAAATTCCTCATGTTTGTGCACGTTCTGCATGTCGCCATTACATCTTGGAATCACTTCATGATCATGAATTTTTCTTTACATAAATTTGAAATTGAAATTGAAAATTGATTCGCCTTGTATAAGGTTTATACGCCTTCTGACCCAATACGGATGGTATAAGTATGCTAACTACGCGGTTATTGGATACTTCGTGAACGGACATTTTAAATGATCAAACATGTTTTTATTGAGATATTAAGGGAGTACTGAAACGTGTCTGATTCAATTCTACTTATTATCGTATATCGCCAATAAATAATATGCCTAGTATTGATGATAATAATAATGATGATGATAACAATAACAACAACGATAATAGTACTACTGGTAATGGCAACGATGATAACAATAGCAATTATAATAACAATAATAATACTTATAATAATGATAGTAATAAAAACAATGTTGACAATTCTATTGATGCTGATAATGATAACTATGAGTATACTACTACTATTATAAATCTCGATATTTGTATTATCATTATTATCAACATTGTCTCTTGATCCTCGATAAGTCTAGCCATTTGTATTACTCACCCATCATCAAGGCAAATATGGAAACCCGGATCACAACGGGAACCACAAGCAATTAGTCCATCTTTATTAGGATCGCAGCATGTATCATCTGCTTTATTTAAATCACCATTATATGAAGTTAGTTGAAGCTCAAGGTCTATCGATGCTGTTGCTAGAGGCGAATATGTCAACTGTAAGATAGCAATAAAGGATATCCATTTAACTAAATTGTGGTTTAAAAAAAAAATATTTCGTGAAGAGAAGCTTAGTTGTGTATTTCTTTTTTTTTTATCAACGATGTGTGAGCTCGTCAAAACAGGAACAACTTCACCAAACTTTTGTCTGATTCGGAGTGTAGCATTGTATGACTCTGAAACTAGGACAATTAGATGAGCAGAGGAAAGGTTGGTTGACAGTTTGGAACTTTGGATATTGAGATGAATGAAAGGAATTAGGTGGAGTGACGTGGTCACCAATAAAGTATTGCTGCATAGAGTTGATGTATAGAGAAGTATGAGAAAAACAATCTGGAGACGAAAGCAAAAACGAAATAGGACACATCTTACGGGGGATAATCGTGGGATAATATGCTCGGGCAGATGGGCAGAACATAGGGAAGAGGAGGACTAAAAATTTGGATGGTGCCAGACTTGGTAGGTGAAAGTTCATATGACATAATATGAAGAAGAAGGCTAAAGATAGAGAGGGATGAAGAAAGAACTAAAGAAGACTGCTTTGTGTGGACATGCCTTCGGCAGAACTCCCGAGAGAATGTATTTCAATGTAGCCCGCCCTTCCCCCAGCCAACAAACAACATGAAAATGCTATAGGAAATGTGGCGTAAAATTCAAAGAATTTTATAAAAAACAAGAAATATATTTACAGTACCTTAATTGAATAATCTCAAGTGGAATTCCACTAATTAAATTTATAACCGATAAACTACTTACCATAAGAAATAAAGTAGCTCCTATAATACAAATTGCAAGTAACATGTACTGAGCCATTATTCTCGTCCGTGTTGTAAGCTTTGTTTTCAAATGCGAAGTTACAGAGTCATTTGCACTAGTGTTAAAATTCTTATTCTATCTCTGTTTTCAGTTTTGTATATACGAAGCATCTTCAAAGAGATTAAACGCTGTTCAATAACACGTTAAGCTTGACAAAGAGCTTCTATATTACGCAATCTATTTGGATAGAGGAGCTATTAGCTAATCATCAAGTAAGATAGTACACTGAGGAAAAGATGATGGGGCCAACTTATTAACTTGATGATGAAGGACAACATCATTATTTCATTAAAAATGATTTATGCAATCAACTGTAACTTCTTGCAACTGCAACCCCCCTCTCTCTCTCTCTCTTTTTTTCTCTCTCTCTATCGTCTCTACCTATCATCCTTCTCTTCTCTTTGCTGTACTCTGCATCACCAGGTACTCTAATTCATGTATTTTGCTTGTAAACCTATCTAAGTATCAGGGCTCACAAGGCATCAAGTTTTGCTTTTCTGGGAGCCCTGGCTAGTTCTGTTTAAAATAAGTTCATAACTCTTTATGTATTTTTTAATGTATACTGATTGTATTTTGTATTCAGAACCGAATATAAATAAATGACATGAAAATTAAGAAAATGATCTACAAATAAGGTTCGTAACAGGAAGAAAAATGAAAATTTTGATAATAAGATTTAGAAAGAACGAATGCAAAGCGAGATGTATATCAAAGGACATTTAAAAGTAAAGAGTTGTGTGTGAAAACAAATGTGAATCGAAAAAATGATGATAAACTATAAATGAAGAACACATGTTTATAGGACATGTTATCAAAAATCTTATCCATCATTAAGACCTAAAGAAGCTTCTGGATAGCTGGATTTAAAAAAAATTATTTAAAAAAAATTAGAAAAAAAAAAAGAAGAAGATAATAATCATTTTTTTACATATTTACATAACGTGTCCTTTTTTTGAATGGCGGGTGGGGGCGGGTGAGATTTTACGTCAAATGGAAATAAGTTTTACAATAGACCACCCCTTAAGACATGGCGGTATTGGTTTTTGTATGGGAAAAAAACGGAATGGTTCCTTTCCACCGAAACCTTGACATTCTGAAATTTTGTTCGACCTTCGTTATTTACTTGTAGAATATAGATAGCGTTATCAGTTTCTGTGGTGTTATTCTAATAATAAGAAAACAGACAGAGAATCGGATTACCCGAGAATTTATTTCCAATATATACTTTTCGCTGATCTGTGAATAAAGTGTAGCAGGGGTACACAAATACTATGTCATTTTAAGACGTCAAACAATCTTCACTTTTAAATCACCCTGGGTTTTTTTTCTTCAGAAAGAGGAATATGCACAAGTGGGATTAAAAAGGGGGAGAGACACGATACAGGAAAGAGCGAGAGACAGGGGCAGAAATAATATTTACAAAGCATTTCTAACTTGCCTATAACGCCGTATCTAAATCAGTTTTTGTAATTGAGAAAAATGAATTTATTAAATCTCAGAATCATAGTGGCTTGACTAGTTTCTCTCTGACTGAAAATAATCATTGTATATGTTTAGGGTTATGTGAAGCAAAAATTAGTATAGGCTATTTGGAAATTCTTAGCTTTGGAATACACACAGAGTGTACGGTTCTATGAATCCCCACACCATGTATATTATACAAATTATTCTTTTTAACAGAGCTCTATCCTATAAATTATTCCTTTCAACAGAGCTCTACTCTACATTATCCCTTGCCATCTTCAATATTACCATTTCACAGACGCCTTTTGAAATTTTGTTTAACGTTAAGTCATTGAGTATATTTGGTTAAATTAAATCCCATGATACGAAATCATTTGTTGTCCGTAAACAAGTCTTTTGTTGATGACATACTTCGTAATCAAGGCCGGCGCATGGTCGGAGTTCACTTTTTTCCGACAGGTCATTCTAACCTTGATAACAACTGATTGGACCGAAAGCAGAAAGGAGAAGGAATGGAAGGTGAAATTAGTTAAAAAACAATTTAAAGTTGTTTCCCAGGAAAGCTATGAGCTACCTGAAATAATCGAGGAAAGATCGGTGACAGAATTAATAAAATGTCATAAATAAGATGGATTCGAGAAATGATTAATAGTGCCACATTTACTTTGACTCTCTATCGAGAGGTTGGGGTTTGAATCTCTTACTGGAGCGCATGTCCATAGACAAGAGATTTAAAATACAGGTGCCATTCTTCTCGATCAAGGTGTTTTTCCCCATATCATATTCCTCTTTTGTAACTATATGTGGCACTGGTAACGGCTATCAAAGCCAGGGTAATACATTTGAGGCGCGCGTATTATCATAGGAGCTTATTGGAACTTTCATAAACGTTTTACCTACAGACATTGGTAAGGACAACATGTTGACAATTATTATTCATCATTTTGCTATGGTTGCTCTAAATTTTCACGGATCACACCTCATTTGAGAGATCTGCACTTGATACCAGTACGCCAAAGAATATCAATCAACATACTGTTGACTGTCTATAAAACGCTACTGGGTCATATCCCTAGTTGCATTGAAGAATTGTTAAAACTAAGTCTCACAAAAAAAACACCAAAACCTGTGCAGTTTCAAAGATACACGATTATTTCAAACCCCATCACATATAACCAAAATAACTTTGGAAGATCGATTATTTGCATGCGCAGGCCTAAAACTGTGGAATAATTTACAGAAACGAATTAGGAAATCATCATCGTTGAGGACTTTTAAATAAAAACTAAAAGGACATCTTTTTTTCCCATTTAAGTTTATATTGTAGATTTACACACATCAGGAGCTGTTGAATGCAGTAAATATATTTGCATAGTTTTTGCGCTTTATAAATGTTTGATAATTTTATTATTATTATTATTTTTTTTGTATTCTTTAAAATTATCATTATTATTATCATCATCATAAAATATTCCCGTACCCACAATCAACTTGTTACATACAAAGCTGAAAGTGTTACATGTTGAATCAAAAGTCATGAGAAGATCGAGTAAAAATTAGTCAAAACAAATAACTGGAAAAAAAAAGTTATATCATATTGCATTTTATTCAATCAAAAACACTTTAGTTGACATAGAATGACATATAAAACATTACTATGTGCTTGTTTCAAAGATATCAAGCTATTTTCTTGTCAGTGCTCGAAGCAAAAATGATATATTCCGTTAAAAAAAATGGTGCATACGTATAATCTAAAAGAAATATAAGATATTAATGTATTTACAAATAGTATTTTACATATTTACACGTACTCTCCATTGAAATATTGTGTCATCTAGGTTTCCTTGTATGTGTTTCGAAGTTTTTACTCGTGGAATGGAAAAGACATAAGAATTGTAGTTATCGGATATACCTGCGTTTTCTCTTTCTTAATTAACCTGCCAGAAAGATGTGTGTGTCTTGGGCCCTTCAACATACACACAACTTATACAAAATGCAAACATCCATGTCGCTACAAATGATGATTATACTGAGGTACTTTAAAAGATCTACCTATAGCATTATATCGATGGTAAAGTATACTATTGATTAAATATATACACTTGATTAGAGGAGATTAAGTGTGGGGAGATACAATCAAATGTAACACCGTATCATATATTACAGGGCCTTTAAATGACTATCCATGAATCTCTTTAGTAAAACCTTTATCACCCATCAAGGTTAATTAACATGTCCATGTAGTATGAACTCGTCTTTATCAGTTTAATCTGCTGCTGAACATGGTGAAAGGTGACATTAACAGATCAAAGTACAACTAACTATCGCTTTATCAACGTTTATTTATATAAAGCATGTACGGTACTGGTAAACAACTGATCCAAAGAGATATTATCTTCGCTCTACTAGTAAGAGTAAGATCTTAATCATCAAGAATGAATTTTGAAAAGCGAGACATCCCGAAGTTCTCCGAAGTCGATTTAGATCCTACTTTAATTTTCAATTTGACGTTCTGATTATAAGAAAGCTATAGTGACCAAGTTGTTAAGAATGTTTTTGGTTAGGGGTGTCTGTGAATAAATCAATGCCGTCGAGGAGAGATAGTACGACTTGTGTCCATCCTAATTGCGAACTTTCATTTCGGTCCGCATCATACCATAGTTGTGTCCATGAAGATAGTACCAAGATGCCGAATTAGAAGCAGAATTCGATGCGGTTCCTCCATCCACATAGTAAGCGTTAAGATTACTATGCATGCATGCCTTGAACCACCATGCACCGTGGTAACTGTAGGCGCAGTTACTGCCCCACGAGTCGTGGTCTGCGTCATAGGTAGAGAACTGCGCGCCATTGTGGTAGGACAAAGAATCACTAGCATCTCCATAGTAACCCCAGAAGTAACCCCGGTAACTGGGAGGAGAGACAAAGATGCGTGCATAATCTGTCACTGAAGTATTAACATAATAATTCTGAAGAAAAAAAAGAGATTCAAAGACGATGAAATTTCTTTCTGGATAATTGCTCGTCTGATTTTACTCTTTATTAGGAGATGTGACAAGCAGATAATGTATACGTGGTACATACATATAATATCTATAATATCTTGGTATTATCATTGATTTATTTGTTAATGTTATCATTATCATTAATAGTGTTATGATTATGATTATTATTATCATACATTAATCAAGGGAAATATATCAAGAAATTATTATCTTAATAAAGACGATAATCAGTTACAGATACTGGCAAGAAATCGACAAAATTGTAAACGTAACAAAAATAAACTAAACCAACAAACCAAACTAGGACACTTACTGGTCGTTGCTAGCGTGGCTGTAAAAGTAGTATCTGGCGTAATACCAGGTGTTGCTCCAATCTTGCAAGTCTATTCGCAGATTCACAGTGCCTGAAGCCAGACGGTAAATCTTCTCAAGCCCCAGCCAATACTCCCCGCTGACCGAACCAAACCCATTCACATAGTCCGACCATGTCCGATAGAACTCCACAGAACCGTCTAGTCGTTTCTAAAAATTATCAACACAAAATAAAAACATGCAAAAAGAAATCATACAAAAACATTGACCAACGGGTTATTTTATACATTCCAACATAATTGCATGCAAAATATAATTATAATCTTGGTAGCGTAGTATCGAGTACTTGAAGAAGAAAACATTTTTATAACAAAATTAAGTATTTTATTAATGTTGAATAATCTAGTGACTTCGAAAGGGCCTTTTTTGTTTGCAGTTTACTTTCCCCTAGAAACTCAATATGCAATGTATAATCATGTATCTTTATAGGCGTAGCCAGGGGGCACAAGGGCCCCCTGTTCTTCCTCCAACAAAAACTTCAAGCAGTGGCCTATTTGATATTACGATGCATTAACAAGTGTTATTTCCGCTCGTGTGGTACAAATGAGGCAATTTATGGAGAAAAGGAGGGAATAGAGGGAGAGAGAGAGAGAGAGAGAAAGAAAGAGTGAGGTTGGAATGTTCCCATCTACCAGAAATCAAGATAAGGATACAATTTATTCTACCCCCAATGTGATTGATCGTTATGCTTTCTTCCTGTAGATTACAGTAGACTCAAGATAACACAAACCTGGAATATTGTCCAACCGCCTCCATCATTGTCCATATCACAGTAGACATCGAAAGCTCCTGATCCGCCTGGGTTGATTTGTAACACTCCGCTAGTGGTATGACCAGCATCGTAGTAATCCTTACACGTGGAGGCTATGCCATCATATTGCACCGCTGAAAAGCAATACAAAAATGTGAAATTGTTTGAACAGCTACGTATGAAATGAATTCATATAACAAAGAAAAAGACTAATATTTAGCCTTTGGTGAAATTAGGCGGACATTCTGAAGAAACGAACAACAAACATATCAGCATCATTGTGGCTTAGACTTAACGATTCATCCCTGAGCTCGATCGATAACCCCCTATCTTCATATGCCCTTTTCCCTTCTAAATTATGGCTTACAGTTTATTATTACGGTTAGGGTTGGAAAACAATGGATGGATCGAGAACATCGTTATTGCCCTTCGTGTTCAAAATAATGCCATTGTCCAAAAGGTCCAAAGTGATATTCTGTTTTATATTCATCATCCCAATTAGATTTGACTACATTAACAAATACAGGAAAGTGTGAAAGAATCTGTTCCTAAAACTCAAAGACTCTCTCAACTAGTAAACACCGCACTTTATTTTGTTGTATAAGAAATTAGGTAAGCACTCACAAAGTGTGCAGTGTTCTCCCATGAAATCCGATGGACAGTCGCATTTGAACCACGGAGGATGGCAATACTCCGTACAGGTCGCTCCATTGTGACATGTATCATCAGCTTCACTGCAGTATACTTGTGTATCCTGCAATAAATTCAATTGTATCACAAAAATACATGTACGATTATTCTTATCTTATACATTAATAGCTCTTCAGTACCATAGTACACAAAATTAAACATAGTTGTACCCGAATACCGCACGCACAGACGTTATGTCTAAATATATTACAATTTGCACAATAATAGAAAGTATACTTGAAATGAAAAAGCCCACAATATTGCTCTTAACATTATTGCGGATAAAACTTTCCTCACGAGCAGAGATTTTTCATTGTTATATATATCATTTCGACCCCTAAAAACATGAAAAAAAAAAATACATCCATAAGCATGACCATATGATAATGTCTAGAGTTGTATTCCAAATTTACCTTTATATTAAATGGATATGAATCTAACAGCAATAATTACAATAAACAGATATATTCTATGTCTATTGTACACGAGGTGTTATTTTAATTGCGGTTATTGATGCATGAGTAATTCCTTTGTAAGTAATCCCATATAATTCAAGTGAATGTTAAGATCATTTACTTGGCACGAACTTGTTATTATTGTTTTATTTGGTAATAAAGAAAATACATACGAAATCAGAAAAAAGGGACAACAGCATGAGCTATTATAGAAAAAGATAATATAACCACTGGAACGTCATGCGGGAACAAACACGGTTAACGTAATAACTGTGACAAAAGGCCTTCTGTCTCAGTACAAGTAGTTGTAAACATAAAGTACTTGTCGTAGTGATATAAACCAAGAATCCATCAATCATATAGTCTATCGAATGCGATTTTAACAGCAATAATGATTTTCACAGCTTCCTCAAATAATTTTTAGTATGATTAGGTATGCCTACCAGCCAATGCGACGAAGATGAGGGTTCGTAATAATTGAAACCATCACTAGATACAAAATCACTGGCGTAACTGGATTTCGTTGCGTCATTGACGTGACACAGTTGGAGGTCCGACGCAAAGTTAAAGGACTGACACTCGGTACCATGTCGTAGGCATATCGTCAGACATTCCCCTGGAGATCGAACTCCTGTGATATTTCTTGCTAGATGATTTTCAAGCATCATATCCCGATCCGATCCCGTGTCACTCTGCATGTAAGCGTACGAGGAGGTGCAGGTTGAGCCATGGACGATCCTCGTGATGACGGACATGATGATGACGATGTACGATGCCCATCTAAGATGGAGAGCTTGCATGTAGCCTGCCATCTTGGAATACTGCCTAACAGTGTTTTCTTGTAGAGGATCCTACAATCTAGTTACAAGACCATATTGATTAAGGCGGATAGTCACAAACAACCCCATTCACGAGATCAATAATTTCTTTTGTACCTATTGAATTGGGTATTGATGCGCCTTCTTTCCATCCACACAACTTAGTACTCCTGCAAAGTTTTCCTTGAATTTTCAAAATATTTTATAGCTTAATCTATTACCCATGCATCTATAAATCTATTTATCTATGTTTTTACCCTTTACCCGCTTGTTCGTTTTGAAGAATCACCTTGCTTGGAATCAATCGTAATTCTTCATATGAAGTTATCCATTATTTGACCTACAGTTTATTCCTACCTTCGGCTGATAATGTGATAGCTCATAGGTAGTTCCAATAATTATTTAATCATAGAGTTTAATTTAAAAAAAAAAATCAATTTCGAAGGATTCCGACCTATAGTATCAATCCTAGGCCTTCATTATGGAATACTCTCCCTCAATGGATTACAAATGGCAGTCCTGGTGAAGTGTTAAAACACAATCTTAAGAAATATCTGTTTAATTTAGCTTATAATTGATTATCATTACCTTTCATGTTTGTACCTTTCCTATTGCACTTTTGTATATTATCATGTATTTCATCTTTTGCACAAGCTGCACCTTGAGCATTTGATTGTCAAGTGGATTTGGCGCCATACAAATCTTATGTATCATTATTATTATTATTACTATTATTATTGAGATCGGGTCCAGGTTCATCACAAGAATGGGTACCTCAACTCTTGTCTTAAAATTTCGAATGATTGTATTTGTTTCGTCTAAATTTATTTCGAAACTTTATTCACATGGTACGTGAATATTTAAGCACTGCATTTGGCACATAATTTACAATATTTTCCCTAAAATTTAAAATCAGGAATGTACTACATATTTTACAATCATAGCTAGGAAAATAAATTGTTATTGCATTAATATTGACAAGTATTACTCCAAAATTTAGTTCAGCTCTGTACCAACTATTTATAAATCGGAAATTTAACATTTAATATGTAGATTCGTTTCATTATTGTGAAATTTCAAACTTCCTTTTCGTTGGGCATGGTAAATGAGCGCAAAACAAAAGTCCTTTTTAAAATCAATTTATTAACATAGATGCACGAAGTGCAGGTTGAGCCACGGACGATCCTCTTAATGATGGATAGGATGATGACCACGGTTACGATGCTTTAGTGCTCTTGACGCGTTCCAAAGTATCTGTTGTTTTCCTCATCCTTTTGTACTTCAAAACCGATAATCAAGAATTGGCCATTGGTGTGTGTGTGTGTGTGGGATGACTAAAAGAATATTTGCAAAAGGCTAGACAATAAGCCGAAACGCGTTAACACGTTTTCTGTAATACAATGTATTGGTAGTGAGTATAAAAGAGCTACAAGAGTCATTCTATTTTGTTCCTCTCTGGAGTAAAAAAAAAACAAAACACACACACTCGTGTATGGGAATTCCCTTACGGTGGCAATACTAAAAGCTGCGACAGAGGAGAAAATTATGGAAATGCGCACGCTCGCTTTGGTTGCTCGTATTTCTTTATATTCACAGCTTAACAAATGATTGATATAATTAGGCCTATATTATCATCAGCCATTATGATTTTGAAATGTTTCAACGAATTGTTATCCCATCCTATGACGTTCCGAATTTCGACTACGTGTTACCACATTTTGAGCATGAAGTCGTACGTCACAAATGGTTTAAACTATTTAAAACATATCAATTCCGCCTGAATTTCATTGTGTTTTTGCAATGCAAGAGTCATTTTGCTTGAGACTGTCATTAAAACGCATAATGACATCAAGAACCAACCTATAAACCACAGTGAGAGAATATTTTGTTTTGTTTACAAATCAAGCTCGCGTGGTCGGTAAGCCTTTATTGTTTTTTCTTTAAACGATAACGCAAATGTTGGTCACACCGCACCCCCTCCAGACTTATCCAATAGATAGGAAAACAATGTTAGCCAAAACAAGGAGGGCCGGGAAAAGAAATAAAGACAAAAGTAGACGAGTGGGAGGTTATTTAGAATTTGCTGTGCTTCGTGGGATTAAAAAAAGCCAAGGTTTTGGTGATGGTGGTACAAACTTTTTATCTCTGGTTCATCATGTTTTCTTCATTTACATGACCTTTTGATCTCCAGACCTACATTTAATCAGATGATCCTGCAGGGTTTATCAAGTTATCGAGTCAATAAGATAGTGAACAAACAATCCAAATCATTATACCTCCTGCAATATCTTGACAGGGGGCCTAACAAATGAGATAGACCTCATCGAACAAATAGAAAGAAACAAAAACAAACACACATTGGAAACAACATTATGTAAACGACGGGTCACTTCGATTATGATGATAAAAACTTGCTGTGCTCTTCGAAAATAGCTCACGGGGGTGGGGCAACCAATAGCTATTAACGTCCTCAAATGTAGTGACATATTGTTTTTCGATATAGCGAACAACGCTTGATCAAAATACCATTGACTTGTACAGTGCAAGTCAGAAAAAAAAGGAAATAATGCTTTTTAAATTTCTTACTGTTTGAACAAAGAACTTTCCATTTTTTGGAACTTTTTTACATTAACAAAAAAGCCACTTTTCCAGCAAGCACATTTTTATTTACCATTTCTGTAGGTCAATTCTTCATGGTTGACTGAGCAGACAACAAAGTTTAAGCCACTTGCGCCAAATCAAAGTCTTTCCTCGTCCAAAATGATATTACATTTTTAAGACGAACATGTTTTACAATTATAAACAAGCTTGAAAAACAAACATCATTCTGTTGAACGTTTTTGAGTATGTTAAAGTAACTTTTTTTTCTTCTGTTGAATGCATAATTATTAATAAAAATGTTTGCCGAGTCAAAGCCAAACTTAGCGCGATAGGCGAAGGATACAGGCCACAAGGAACACGAAGGAGACACAAGTCAACTTTTAAAGATTTTTTTGTTTGTTACGTAAAACATTAAGCCTTCAAATTACATGAATATTTGTAGTTGAATCGAATATGATGGTTGTAATCAGCCTTTTGTATTCAACGTCTGCGGCGTAGTTGGCGCAAATGGGTTTTGACGTCACATCACCTTAATTGACCACTGTTCAGTCAACCGTGCAAGTAGTCCAATGGTATAAAAAGAAGCCGAAAGAGTTATTTGATTATAATAATTTTTCTACCATATTTACAAAACTTCCTTCTTGAAACAAAAAAGTATACAATCGAAAAGCACACCTTTTTCTGACTTGCATTGAAGTAAGGTAGTATGTCAATATTTCCTTTAAAAGATGATTAAAGTCCTCGATTCCACCAATGAGACCAGAAACACATATATTTACGTCAAGAAGAAAGTGGGAGGGAACAAAGTACTACAAGAATTCAATAGGGCATATAAGCATGTACAACACATACACTCCGGCGACCAAATGAACAAATAAATAAACAAATAAATAGAAATAATTAAACAAAAAATGCTCTGTGGTCAATAACCTTCGCTAACCCTAGACCAAACATATCTAACCTCTGGAGTGTTTCACAAAGACTAAGATTGACTTTAACCCTACGGTATTTTAATTGGGCTATTTCAGACCGGGTTTTTACTGTTTTTTTTAATATTTTTTTTTTACTAAGATCTCGGCCGTTTCACAGCCGATCGCCGCGAAAATATGCATGCATGTCAAGTAAAGTGTATAAAAACACAAAAATTGGAATAACCAGGTTATTCCCTATGTTATCTCTTCTTTTGATAATTTCTTATGTATTTCATTGTTTTTTTACTCATGTATCTTATTGTTTTTGTTGTTTTATTTCATTTCTAACTACAATTCAACTATTTTGACCCCAAAACAAACACCTAAACTTTAAACAAGACTAAATAACCAATGTTTTATCTCTTTTTAGGAAAAATGATATTTCCTTATGTTTTGAACACAAATGACATAGATGTGCGATTTTCGAGCTGACATGCAAAGACAAAAGGTCATGTGACTTTGTAACTATACGTCCGATTAAAACAAGTTTTAAAAAATGCGAAGACTCGAAAAAAAAATAGTCATGAAAGGAAATCTTTATATCTGCTGCGGTTTGCGGTATCTAAAGATCTTAATCGAGAGACCAAATGGCGAGAGCAACTAATGGCATGAACAGTCTGCCTTAGCTAAGTCCAACTTAAAGTAAATCTAACTCTTCGTGAAACACGCCCTGAACCCTGATCTGTTAATCCATGAAATGAAAGCAATTACAACACTATACCTAACCCAATATCTTTGACAAAACAAAGCCCAGAGCAATATTCCTCGGAGCACATGTTACCAAAGTGTATGTCAGAGCAAGGAGTTTTAAGAGATGGAGTCTTGTCTAGCTCATTCCCTTTGTACCATCTTCGATGCCACCAGGAAAAAATATGTCTGGGATGTGCTTTTGTTGGCTATCATTCAAACGGTAGAACATGCGTCCCACAACTGGATCTTCCTTGCAGATACGTCGACAAAAGATTCCTGCCTAGCTGCAAACTAACTGGCCACTTTCAATGGGAAATATGCTTTTGTATAAATGATAATGACTTTTCGCTACCAATCGTCTGATGATACGAGCAGTACAAAATTGCAGTGCTAACCTTCACAGGAGGCAAGCGAAAGCAAATGGAGCAAAATTTCCTGAAATATTAATCAAAATTACTCGACTGGGCATGTGTGGGCACTAATCTGACATATAGCATCATAAAGAACTGTACGTGAACAAATTCACTTTTTATTTTCGTGAGCCTGAAGTAATCTGAAAAATGTCAAACTGCAGGCTTTCCAATGATAATCTTGGCGGCTTCGAACCTCGACATCATAGGTAACAGCACACCTGTAGATTCTATTGTGCAACCTTAGGCAGCTGCTTGGAATAATTTGTTGCCAGATTGGACTCCAGCTGTTAAAACTCCTTGGTCAGAGCATCTTTTATTCAGAATTAGATGGAAGCACTCATTCACCCCACTCGTAGTCATGGACCGTAACGTTGTTTACAATAATCTTGTCTAGATGCCAGGACACTGATACAAGTACAACAATGTACACGGAGATATGCTCTGCACATAATAATAATGCCTTTATTATTCAAACTTGAATACATCAATATGACCAATATACAGATAAGTACTCAGCAGATAACACATGTATATTGTCCTACAGTTTACTATCAAGGAATCAAATTTTACATCAAGGTGAGTCTGATTCTGATGGACGAAGAGAATGTATCACTCGATACTATTACACATTAATTTCATTATCAATATTACCTTTTTAAAATCTGTTATTCAGTTTACTGAAGTTTATTGACATTAACGTAAAGATGAATTATATCCTATCAGTAATTCTCGTCCCAAAATCTCTGCTTGGTAATGACCCAAAATGGGACACTGAAACTATACAAATACAAACAAGTTACACACGAACACATGAAATATTAAAAAAAATAAGCTAATATCAATATCTAAGTTACTGCACTGAGTAAGACTGATTTAATTGCAACTAGTTTCTTAATCATAATACAGCCATTATCCCACTTATCAAGGCTAGACACTGAACAGTAGTGATTTAGGTCTTCACAAAAAAGAAAAAAGAAGTGTTAATCAATTTTGTTAAAAGGGAAAGGAAATTACAGGCCTGAATGTATACATGCCAATTTACTTTCTTAAGTATGAAAATGCTAGATAAAACTGAGATAGTAATGGACATTAAAAAAAAAAACCCACCTAACTTCACAATTTCTTTGGCCAAGCTTGGAATATGTACACATATTTCTAATGCATGGTCATTATTCAATACAAATTACATTCCTGGGGCACACTTCAACAAAATATAGCCCCAAGCCCCCAACAAATCCGCTTCACAGAATGATGAAATGATTTTCTGTTATTCTGCAATTACTTGTTATAAAAGGATGATATGTTGCTATCAAATTTGCATCTCTCTGACATAATGAATAGATGCTTCTTTTTCGATAACCTTATTTGTTACCAACTCTTGTAGTAATCTGTTTTAAGGCATTCTGTTCCAATACATTGATGAATTTACATTTGGCCGGGGTGGGAAGGGGAGACACATGCTCGATGTTAAGAACTAGTTTAATGAGGGACTTTTTAGGGTAATTATTGATCCAAATTGCCAAATGCTTTGCTTTTTGGACTCCTAGTACATGAATGATTGAATGTGAAGTTTGACCATAGTACTTAAAAAGTATATGAAATACAGGACAAGCAAGATAACAGATAACTAAAGCTCTGAAGGAACACTATCCTTATTTTTTACCAGAAAGTATTTTTCTGACATAATCACTACACAAAAGAGGAAATTAGGTATTTGTGTTAGCTTAATAGCAATTAAGTGATGAATTTTATCTATCTCCTTTTACACACAATAACAATGAGAACATTGACCCAATATATCATACCCTAAACAGAAAATATAAACAATTGCTATCATATAATGCACCTCTGATTGCTGGAAACTGCAGACAGAAGATTTGCTTTTGACCTCAATGTCACAATGAGCATAAATAGGCATACCGGCAAAGTTTGATATGAACAATAAGGTATGCGCACGGCTCAAACTTGTTTGATCTGCAACTATTTTTTGACAGTAAGATTTCTATTAATATTTTCATTTTCGAACATTTGCATGGAGGCTGCATTATATAAAACAAATAATTACTGAAAATATTGGGTGCCGCAAAATAAACTCTAGCCCTCAGTTAATTTCCAGACAACACCAATTGATATCACTGTTTCGAAATCATTTCTGGCACGACAACTATAACCATGTCCCTCCCAGTAGTAGATTTAGTGTAAAAATATCAGCTCGGGAAGTTCTAATCGTCTCCTTCATATTTCTTCAACCTTCCACGAAGGTCCTTGATCTGGTCGTTCTTCTTGGACAGCATGGACTTGAGATTCTTGTATGCTCCTGTCTGGCTGAACTTCTTCTCCAACTCCTACAAAATTGAGAGCAATTTGAAGGGTAACAAAATTAAAAGATTAAAAATGGGCTGCAAAGAAATGTAAGAAGTGACATTAAAGGAGAAAGAAATTGCATTTTATTTAAATGAGGAATTGACAATGATAAATGGCAAGATGTTACTTTTTCACAGGAGTGTCAAATAAAATGTATGGTCAGGAGACTGAGTAGAGAATGGATTAGAAAAACAGGATACCTTACACATGGGTGCAAGCCAACAAATTTCTTTACAACAATTCAAACTTCTTCCTGGAAGCCTAACATTCAAAGCTATCGTCCTGATGGCGAACTGATGCATATTAATAAAACATAATGAGTCAGGATAGCTGGGGTATTTGTTTTTACTGCAGGGAGCCTAACATAAAAATACTCATGAAGACAGTAGGTACCGTATTAATAAAGTGACAATTTGAGCCGCTGTTGATTCACTTCTTGACATATCTTCTTGGAATACAAATCTGCATCAAGTTTTCTACAAAACTGATGTCACTAAGTTTACAGGAATCATAGCTTGATGTGCAAGAGGTGTCTTTAATACACAGAACGGAGCACCCTGATATAGAAACAAATCTTGAAATGAATATTCCCCTAGAAAATGGAGGCTCCCATTTCCAACCAGCAAGGAATAGTGTTCATAAAATATGTATGTTTGCATACTGGTTCCCTGTAATTTACACATTTATTTTTAAACATTCTAGCAGAGAAATAACTCCCCATAGATTTCTAGTACATTTCAAATTTCTGGTGATTTACAAATTGCTAAGCCATTGTTACCAGCTGCTTGAGTAAATTTCACTTTAGGAATTTCCTGTGCAATATACACTCTGCCAATCAAAGATATCTGGGAGGGTGGTCCTATTTTTCATGTTTCTTTCTATATCAGTTAATCCATGCTCCTAAAAATCCCACTACCAAAAGTATATCCGAGCTCCTGTACACCAAAGTGAAAGCTTTCCCTAAATGTATACCTCTGTTTAGAGCAAAAACGGGCATTAACTCTGTGTGAGAGTTTATGAGATATCGTCCTTCTGGCTCTGAGCAGAACATATCTTACCTTTTCTTTCATTTCCAGCTGTTCTTGAATCTCCAATAATCTGTGCTTGGAAGAAATAAGATCTCCTTCCAATGTATCTGCTCTATCAGATGTCAGCTTCATATTCTGTTCAACACATTCAAGAAAGAAAGAAAGAAAGGGGGAAAAAAAAAAGGATGAATATCAGAACTATTGTCTATGAAAAATTGTGCAAATATGTGAACAATCATAGATCATTTTTTCCCCACTATCGTCACATATCACACAAATTTGAATGCCTTAGAGGAAACCGATTCCATAATATTTTACAGATACTGTATTGGAAAATATATCGATGCTGATACAACNGGGGGGGGGGGGGGGGGGGACTGTTGATAAAAATCAATCTTGAATTTATGCAATCTGTACATTATATTGCCATTATATTCCTTACAGTAGGAATTATACTCATGAACATGGCGGCCTCCAAAATTAGACCAAACAAGCTTCCTACATCCTAATATATCATCACCATCTTTATCATCATCATCATTATCATCGTTACCATCGTTTATATTAGTGTGTCTTATTATCATCATCATCACCATCATCATCATCACCATCATCATCATCATCATCACCATCATCATCATCATCATCACCATCATCACCATCATCACCATCACCACCACCACCACCACCATCATCATCATCATCATCATCATCATCATCATCATCATCATCATCATCATCATCACATTCACCATCTTCATTTATGTTATCATATTATTATTATTATCATCATACATGTATATCATCACTATCACCATCACCATCATCATCATCATCACCACCATCACCATCATCATCATCATCAATTATGTTATCTTATCATCATCATTATCACCATCATCCTCCCTCTTCACCATCACCATCATCATCATCATCATCACCATCACCCTCCTCAGCGGCATTAGTCCTATCCATGTACCTGTTCCATTTGAGATTTAAGAGCACTCATCTTCCCCTCCACGTCACCCATGTCAGCAGAGACTATAGGCTGCTTATTGCGTTCACTCCCCAGCTCGTCCTGAGTTCGTCTTAAATCGGATTCTAGTTTACTCCTGTCCTGTAGAGCTCCCGTGGCCTAGGAAAAAATAACAACAACAAACAAACAATGAGATGCGGCTCTTGTAAGTAGAAGTGGTTATGCATTATCGTAGCATCTCTATTGCGTCAAGTAAAAAGCTACATATACAGAGGAAGTGAGACAGAGAGAGAGAGAGAGAGAGAGGGAGAGAGAACTTAATCTACATAATACGCATAATGCTAACTACATACAAATATGTATGATAATAATAATAATAATTTTTGGTTCTTGTATAACGCATATCGCATTATATAATGTCTCTATGCGCTTCCATAAAGCATTGAACAACTACATGACAAAGGAAGTGGTTTTCATCACCATCAAAATTATCCTTTCATATAAAATCTATAAATGAATGAAAATTTGTAAAATAGATCTGTAGAATACCAAAACAAACAAATTGTGATTGACCGGTGTGTTGGTTCAGTCAGTAGAGCGTCTGCTCACAACCAGGAGGTCGTGGGTTCGAACCCCAGCGGCCGTCTGCCGCGTCATACCAAAAGACGTTAAAAGACGGGAGTTGTTTGCTACCTTGTTTGGTGTTTAACAATAAGGGGATAGAGCAACATCAATCTGGCGCTGCTCAGTGGCTGCTGGGCTCACGATCAATTGGGCAAAAAAAAATTCCATTTTCGGTTTAAGAAAATTTGGAGTGGACTAAAAGATTATTATTAAAAAGTATCTCCATGTCCATAAAGAAATACAAGGTGCTTTCTTAATTTGAGTGAAAGTAATTTCCATATCCTATATAGCATGACTATGAAGAATTGAACATTCTGTAAATTAATTCCATTACTCTATTTACATAGTATGCTGTTTATCTCACCTGTGACTCCACTTGTTTCAGTCTGTCTTTCAGCTTATTGTTTTCTTCATTCAGCCTCTCAATTTCATTTTGAAGGAGCTGAACGCCCCCTGCCTCCATAGGATCCAGTCTCTTGAGTTCAAAGGTCGGCTTTGAGGTTGCCTATCAAATGGCAAATAAGATGTATAACAAGAAAATCAGAGATACATGTACAGAGTTGGTTACACACTGATTTTTTTTTGGAAACATATCAATTGAAGAAGAAAAAAAAAAGGTAAACAGAGTCAAAGAGAAATTAATGCAAATATTTTGTTTCAAGAGATAATTACAAAAAGATATTCCAGGGCTTAGATCTTTTGCAATTACTTCATATCAACTTCAGAGATAAAGGCATCTAGTGGTCAGGAATATAAATCTATGACGTTTGAGTGTTACTTACCGCAGATCCAGAAAAGTTACTCTCCTCAAACTTGGCAATCATCTCTATGAGCTCCCTACCATTGAAAAAGAAAGGAATAAAAATGAAATATCAAACTTTTTCCACTATGAAATCACAAAACCTCATTTTTGGGGGTAGTTTTTCTTTGTTGGGTGGGATGGGGTAAATGTAATATGTTTTTACCCAATGTCGATATCCCCTACTGCCACATTTGCACTGAAGACATCATTTACTTGCGATGTCAGACTGTTATTGACAAACTAGTATGGTTCATGGTAACATGCCAGTCTTTTTAGATTTTATACGAAAAAAAAAAAATCATGCCTGGTTGGCTTTTACTTGCAAATAGAGAAATTGAACAATTATTTATAAAAAATGAAAAAATAAGAAAGAAAAAGGTCTACAATTTCGTTTCTTGGCAACAAATGAAAAGAAGGGCATATTCTACTGGTACGTGCTGGCTGCGGCTTACTCATCTCAAATTGCTCAGATATTCATGAGAAATGTAAAACGAAGTAACATCATGTATCCGAACTGTTAAATTACTCTCATTTCATATTCACTAGACTATAGAAACACATCAATACATTTAAATTTGCTTCTGCTTCAAGAATTTAAATGACAGTATCCAAATTACCCGAAATGTTTTTTTTTACAAAAAATAAAATAATAAAATGACAACTAACAAATTTAATTATCCCAAACATGCGTTGACCACGAGAACTTGATGTCATATCACTTGATTTTGTAATTTGTAATTTCTTACGAATGTAAAAATTGATTCGTCCAGATTTATGTTTCTTGAGATTATGATATATTTAAGCTTACATCTTAAAGTATTCAACAATGGCCCTAATTCAATCAGTCAACCTTTCATTCTTGAAAAAAAAAACCATTATATTTACAAGTGATATGAATAATTTAGTTGTTAACTGTATGAAAGAATAAAAAGGAGACAATAATAATAATAATAATAATAGTAATAATATTCTGTTTTTATATAGCACTTGAACACAAATGTATCTGGAGCTTTACACATATACTATTATCCTGGGCCCCGTCTTACAAAGAGTTGAGATCAATCTCAACATGGCAATGGCCTATCAAGATCATCGTTACTATCAACCAATGAGAAACGTTGTTTCAAAACTGCGATCGATCGCAATTCTTTGTAAGACGGGCCCCAGGTCATTGGATTAAAGACTTGCCCGCACACACTGAGTGCACATTCTCCACTCCCTGGGGAGTATACTAGCCAGAGATGTTACCTGTTCTCTAGCTCTGAGATGTCTGCTTGAAGCTTGAGATGCCATTTCTCTGCCTGCTGGAAGAGTTGCCTCAGGAGCAAGACGTTGGTGTGAGAGGTATTGATAAGCTCCGATTCCACTTCGCCCCGAACCACCGCCTCTAATCCATCCAGCATGTCCGTCACCTCATCCACCGTGAAGGTGTCATCGGTAAGCCTGTATCAGACCAGATCAGGGGGTGTTTCACAAAGATCTTAAGTTGAGCTTAGCTCTAGGTTAGACTAAACATTATAGAGAGCCAAATTATAATGAAACATATATTCAAAAGCAAACAATCTAGTATTTTAGACTTTTTATAAATTCCACATCAAGAACATGGAATTTCCTTGATAATAGCAAATATTAATATTTGAATCAACATTTTGTGCCTTTTAAAATAACTTTTACAAAATATTTTCAAAGATGCTAACGGCTTTCCATAATTGTTAAGTCCAACTTAGAGATAAGTTCAACTTAGAATCTTTGTGAAACACTCCCCAGACCACGCAGGGGTAATCAGAGTTTAGAGAAGGACGTTTGCGAGAGAGGGATCGTATAGTAGGGCAGTGCTCGCTTTAGCGATTCTTATGTTCAAATAAACTGTGATTAATATTTCAACAAATCTGCCGATATAATGGACAGTTAAATGTCAAATTGAGTTCTGGTAACCAAACAGAGAAAAGAAAAAACAAAAGAAGTATGAATAAAAAAA